>APFE031220272.1:9187-23975 GCA_000404065.3 Pinus taeda
AGAGCCCTAAAAATGTAAAAATTACTAGATGAATTTTAATTAAGCGTTGTGTTATTTAGGCTGTTATTACTCAAAAGGATAAATGGATATGAAACCAATGGTGTGATGACCCGACCCAAAACTGAATGCAATCGAATATGATAATGTAATCTTTTCAATTCGATGAATCCTAACTAAAATAAGGATAGAGTTTCCATTCACTTCCAACAATGCAAAAAATTGATCACTAAGAGAAAATATAACAAATTCTCTAATGCACTAATTTCATCAAGAAAAAATAATGCAAATCAATTCCAAAATAGTTTTTTTATTTTTATTTTTGTGTGTTAAAAACAAGCATAAAAATATGTAAATTCAAATCAAAGAAAACTGATCTAATTCTACGATTGATTTTTCATAATGTAAACTATGCAATTGTAATCTATGCACAATTCACTTGAAAAGTATGAAAATGTAATCTATGCACATTTTTCATTCATATTCTGAAAATGAGAATTCTAATTATGCAAGTGTGATCTATGCAAGAGGATTCTCAAACACAAGATGATTCTAATGTAATCTAAGAACCAATAAAGTGCAAATCAAGAAAATTGGGTGAGATTTCCAAAGATGAAAAAATAAAAATACTCAAAGGCGATTAACACTCATACACAATTTAGCCCCCCCCCCCGGCGAATGAGGCGGAATTTTTTTTTGCAAAAACAAGAGCAAAAAGATGCAAAATTGTGTAAAGACTGAGACAAACCTCCAAGTAATGACCAAAGGAAATCAAATTTAGAATTTCTCAAAAAAAGAGACTCAAAACACCCAATTGATAAAAGCTTAAAACAAGAATGCCAATGGAATTAACCTAAGAAAAGTTCCTGATAAGTCACTTGTAGATTTGGGCAGAGGCTAAAAACACATTAACAAAACCTAAGCTAACTGAAAGAGAAAATCTTAAGTTTTTCAAAATTTTGACAGGGTCCGCAGGCTCCCAGTTTACCTAGGTGCGGTACCGCTCTGTGTGTAAAGCAAAAGTGCGGGTATGTCCGCACTGTGCTACAAGCAGAGGATGCAGTCCTCTCCCAAAAGTATGAAAAACAAAAAATAATTCAAGATCTACTAAACCTACCCAATTCCACACACAACAAGCCAAAAACACAGTTTCTCAGGTCAAAGTAAAAACAAGGAAAACAATCAAGTCCCCAGTGGAGTCGCCATTTTGTCACGCGGAATGAGTCGAGGTTGCGGACAAGATCGACCTTCCTAGTATCTACTAATATCTAGTGACAAGCAAGCCAATCAAAAACTATCTTTCTCTAAACATGCAAGTAAAACAAAGGCAAACAAGTGTTTTAGGCCTACCTTGGGTCCAATGCAAGTTTGTGGAAGCCTCGCTCCCTCACTCCGAATGAGCTTCCTTGAAGTGTAATTCTGCAAACACAAACAAGCAAATCAAATTAAATAGCACCTGAAAATCCAATATCATAAAGCATATTCATCATAATGATCAAGGAGATTATGAAACAAACCACATAAGACAATTTGTTGAGAAAAATGAATCTGATTGTATTAATTCAAATGAAGAAGAACTCTACAACCTGTGCCTTGATGCTGTACAAGCTCCTCTCAGGGTCCGACAAGAAGTCTCCTCTACTTTGACAAGTTTCACTCACTTCCCAATGAAACCAAAAGGTATGTGATCTCTCCTCTCAAGTTTAATTAGGAAGTCCCAATTCCATCAGCATTTACCCTCAAAATGTTCAGCTTCTAACCTCCCTAGCAACTGACCCAATGCCTTAATTTATAGTGCAATGGAGGGAAGTTACTAGGTCCTCCTTCAAAGGGATAAGGCCCTCCTTCAAAGGGATAGCTCCTCCTATCAAGCGATTAGCTCCTTCTCTTTTGGGATGCATGAACCACCTTGGAGCGAACAATCCATGTCAAAATCCTTCTAGAAACATCTTAGAATTAACCCAAAAGTGAGTTTTTTTAGGATAAACTTGCGCCTTTTTGACTTTTACAGGGGTACACACCCACCCCTTTACAGACAGAGCATGCAGGTACGCAGGTAATATGAAAAAAGAGTGTGGGCCCGCAGGAAAAAGTAGGAGAAAGTGCAGAACCAGAGTAATATTGATTTTCAAAGTCTTTCTCTCATTTGCAAAGCTTGACATGAAGAGCAGGTCTGAGACTTGCTTAGAAGGCTAGTATAGGTGATGATAGACCCATACTGACTGCAAATAATCATGGTGACGATATTTTTGTGTAACAAGGGGTATCAAGGATTCTAAGTTAGGGGTTAAGGGTTAAAGGGTTAGTGGCTTAGGGCTTAAGGGATCAAGGGGTTGATGGGTTATGATTTATGAGTGTACGAGTTAAGGGATTATGGCTTTGGGGTTAAGGTGATAGGGAATTTATTGGTTGTGAGTTAATCCCTTATGCTTTGTGATAATGGGGCCTCTATTCCTCTTATCACAACTATCGGGAGTTTCCCTATCAATTGGTCTTGCTACCTTCCCTCTTGACCCCCTAGCCCCTATGTCATGAGGTCCTAAGGCCCCTTCTCATTCTCTAATGGTAGGATTATAGATCTAAGTAAACCATGCTCAAAAATCTCACTTCTACCCATCCATGCTACCATTATGTCCCCTTGCCCCGTTCAATACACCAAAAGACCCCCCTCCCAAAAAATTCATGAAAATTGGATAGTTAGACGCAGCCATTTAACAATCGCCTCTAAAAGTATAATTTTAATGATTTTTTTTTTTTGGAGGGGGGGGGGGGGGGGGGTCGTCAAAAAATGCCTCCAAAATTGTCATGAATTTTAGCTAGTTTAAGGATTCTAAGTTAAGGGTTAGGGGTTAAGAATTTAGTGGCTTAAGGTTTAAGGGATCAACAGGTTAATGGGTTATAAGTTGTGAGTGTAGGGGTTAAGGGACTATTGCTTGGGGGTTAAGGGGATAGGGAATTTAGTGGTTATGGATACAGGCTTATGGGTTATGATAATGGGTCCTCTAATCCCCTTATCACAACTATTGGGGTTCCCCTATCAATTTCTCTTGTTTCCTTCCCTCTAGCCCCCCTAGCCCTTATGCCATGAGGCCCTAAAGCCCCTTCTCATTCCCTAATTCTAGATTATAGATCTTATTAAACCATGCTCGAACCTTTCACTTCCACCCATCCATCCTACCCTTATGTGCTCTTGCCCCATTTAACACACCAAAAGATCCCCCTCCACAAAAATTCATGAGAATTGAATATTTGTAGGTGGTCATTTAACAAAAACCTCTAAAAGTTTAATTCTAGTGAAATTTTTTGCGAGGAGTGGAGGTGGTTGTCCAAATGGGTCGAAAATTTAACATTGTCATGACTTTTAAGGGGGGTTTCAAAAACCCCTATTCAAAGTCACAAGAATTGAAATTTTGGAGGTGGTTTTGGACCACCACCCCTCCCTCCACCTCCCCCTCAAAAGTCATGAGAATTTAAGTTTTAGAGGTGGTTGTTAAATGACCACCTCCAAATGTTCAATTCTCATGATTAGTTTTAGGGGAAATAATTAAAAAACCCCCTCCAAAGGTCACGAGAAAACACTTTTGGAGGTGGATGTCAGAAAACCCCATGAAAAGGTTCAAATTTTCATGAGTTTCAAGGGGGTTTTAAAAAACTACCCCTAAATCCCTAAAAACACTTTAGAGTTGGTTTTGACAAGAATTTCATAATTGTCCCGAAAGACCTTTTATAGTAGTGTATGTGCCAAATGCCAAGTGTTAGTGCATTCTAAGTGCCAAATCTTCTCTATCACTTCTCTCCTTTCCAATAATTGATCTCAAATAACTTTAATATTAAACCATGTCAAACCATGGCAACACATGTCAAAGCATACCAAGGTATCTCAACGCTTGCTAGACATGCTAAGACTTGCCAAGTGCCAACACATTCTAAGTGTCAATATGTGTCAGGGAGTGTTACACATGTTATGGAGTTGCACGGAATGTTGAAGAGTGCTAAGATGTGCCAGAGTGCCGATACATACCAAGGAGTGTTAGGGAGTACTAGGGAAACACAAGGGAACACTAGGTAAAAATGCATGGAAATTAATGAATATGTGTTGACACTAGACTCAATAAACCTAACATAGACGAATCGTGTGTTGACTCATAAGAAAACTATATTATCAGTACTTGAGGGAAATGATACACACTAATTACTTCTTAATAAATTGGTTGACTCTAACCACTATGGCCTTGGACACATAATGAAAAAGACTCCATAGCAATGGTCTTAAATCATTATATTTTAACAAAAAATATAGCAACAATCACACAATGTCATTAAAAACTCATTGGAATGATCAATGTTGACAAACATTTTTTGACTGTCATTGAAAGCAACCAAAAGAGCATTAGTGAGGGCTAATAAAAGATCGTTACTATAAGTGTCACTAAAGAGAGAATTAGTGATGGACCTTTAACAACCCTCACTAAAAGTGTCTCTGAAAATGGCTTTGGTGACAAACCTTAAAGGACCATCACTATATGCACTTACACCAACGATTTTTTAAGGACCATCACCATATGAAACATTGGTGATGAACCTCAAAAGTCCGTCATAGGTATGACCCTCACCAATGACCTTTTTTGTTGTAGTGTATGGAAGCTGCTACTCCATACAAAAGGAATATATCACCATTAATCAAGTGGAACATTAAAGAAATTGAAAACAAAATTCAATAACATAAATAAGGGATGCATGACTTCTATATTGATGATGAGACATTATCATGAGTCGTAGATGAAGTATCCAAATACATGACACACTTTGAAGTTATTTTATAACATAAATAACTAATTAAAATTTTATTTCACTAATTTAAATTAAAAAAATATAATAACATGCAAAATATATATGTAAAAAAATCAATATTATTGATTTTTTAAGATAAACATCACAACACAATTTGCATATTATTTTATAATTTCAAGTTAAATATAAGCGAATTTGTAAGATCAATAATTATATTCACTTTTTAATCATTAAATATTTTAATAAAATTATTATTTTAATTAGCATAATAAAATGTATTATTTTCAACTTTTGGAAAAACATTAATAATTTTTT
This sequence comes from Pinus taeda, assembly GCA_000404065.3. Classification (NCBI taxonomy): domain Eukaryota; kingdom Viridiplantae; phylum Streptophyta; class Pinopsida; order Pinales; family Pinaceae; genus Pinus; species Pinus taeda. The sequence continues at coordinate 14,291 of APFE031220272.1, forward strand.
TTATAATCCTTATCGTATTGATTAAAAAAAAAAATTATAAATAACATAATTTTACATATTATTCAATAACTTGGAATTAAGCAGAATTTGTAAAATCAATTTATTAAAAAAAACCATAAATCATACAAAACTAATATACTTTTTTTCTTTAATTTTAATATGTTTGCACTGCTATTAATATTATAATAATATGATTCATAGATTTGATTTATCCTAAAATTACAATGTTACAATTTTATTTATTTTGATTTCATATGTATAATATATATATGTATAGATATTAACTTATAATTAATTTGAAATTGTAATATTAAATGAAATGAGATGAATATATAATTTATAAACAAATATATGTAAATATACAATTATAATATTTATTGAAAAGTGTGTAAAGACATGAAGATTGTATAGGGATATGCATTGTTTCTTTCAAGAAATATGAGATGACTATAATAATATTTTATTCAAAAAGTGTGAAAGAATTTTTATTTTGAGTACTTTACTTTATGACTTTAAAAGTACTTAGAGCACTACCATGGTTAACCATGAGTTTTTATCCACCATTGAGAATGTGACAAGTAAGTACCTTTAACTCAAGTAATGCCACATCAACCATTAGGAATGATGTTATCCTCTAAAATGTGATTGGTTCTCATAAAGTGAATTTTGATTGTACATTTTCCTTAGGAGACTCATTTTAGACCGCAAAAATCCCTTACTGAGTTCTTGATCTTGATGTTCCCTTGTGCTTTCCTACTTTTCCTTTTCTTTCCTACTTCAAATCCTAAGTATGCCACAATGCTCCAAGAGTACTCGAAGAAAACTCTAAGTGTGAAATAGTGAGAGAGAGAGAATAAAGAGAAATCCCCAAGCTAAAACTAACAAAAGGTTGTGATCTGATCCTCAGAAGCCTTTTTATCATTAAGGCCTCCATTTTCTTCAATTTCTCTATTTTTCCTTCAATTTTTCTCACATGTAATTATGTGACCTTTCATCTTCCTTTTCTCCTATTTTCCATTATTTTCATAACTAAAATTCCAATAAATGCCTCATGCCTTTCCAAAGCCTTTGCCATTTCCTTTGCCAATTTCCATAACCATTAATTAATCACAAGTATTCCCCGTCACTATGATTTTTCCCAACATTCATCTTGGAATATGCGTCCCATGACCTTGGTTATTATTTGCCTTTATTAACTTTATTACATGGAGCTTTAACTTGGGGTTGTTACACTTTTTCCCATGCTTGTAACATATTCAGTTTGGTGATTTTCCAAGACTCTATGATACTTATTCATCATCTTGTTTTAGGGACTCTTTCTATAGAAATTATATTGAAAAATATTATTAAAAGAATTAGATACCTCCTACCTAAATCTCAATTCCCTCTGTTGTATCATGTATTACATCAAAACCATTGTGAGGTAGACAAAATAGCTAATGAGGGCACAAGTTTGGCATTAGGCATTTTATGTTTAATGGAAACGAGGATATATGCCCTATACCATAATGGAGTGAACTTGGTTTTTGAGTCTCAAAAGGCTTCACAAAGGAAATAGGGATTCATCATATAATAGTGTTAATGCAAAGTTCAAATATAATTTTATGCCTATTCGAAAGGATGGGAAAAGCTCCCTTATAGTCATTGTTACCTCAAGAAATCATTTAGAGGCGAGGAGTTGTTGTTCCACATATTTTTCCCTTAGATCTATCCAATGGTGTGTGAATGTTTTGTTCCAATCCCAAAAAAAGTTATGCTACTGCCATCCACATACATAATAGAGACAAGAAAGGAAGAAGTGCGTACCTAAACCCCCATAAATTGATGTAGATTTGTATATACTTGGATGTTGAAGATCTTTCTCCTACCCAAAGGTCCCGCTTCAACTACAATACCTATTTTCCTACACAATAATGAACATACAAAGATGATGCTTTCCTTCGTGGAAGGTAGATTAGTTTAGCAAGTAAACTTAATATATAAACATGATAAAGTTATCCATATAAAAAACAAGACAATGGAAGGGAAATAATTTTGCGTTCATATTATTCAAAATTACAATATGTGATATACCTTCAGATAGTAAGGTCTCCTCTTCAATCCTTGGTATCTTCCTCTCCTTGGCTTATCTATGGACTGTTCTAATCTCATGTGTAAGGAAAATATGGTAGAACTCCACCAACATAACTAAGAAATACTTTATCTATCTCTCTCCCCTTGAGAGGGTCTCATTGTATATGTTTGTTTGTTTGTTTTGTTTTTTGTTTGTTTGTTTGCTTTTTTCTTTTTTTTTTCTTTATAACTCAAGAGGATGTATCTAAACACTTAAGGCCACCATAAATTAGGCTTAATGTCATTTGAATTAGGCGGATACAACTCATGGATCGACTTGATGGCATGTGAACCAAGCAATTACAAGTCATGTACAAGTTTTAAGCTCAATTATAAGTTTTCCCCATCTCACTAAGAACTGTATTCTCAATTATGAACTAATTATTATTTCATAATTATGAAATTGTGACAAAATAATTATGAGAGATTACTTAGTTATGTAATTTCAACCCTATAAAATCTAATAACTTCCTTGTAAAACCCATACATTTAAAAACAAGGGTGAAAGCAGGTGAATTTTAGTTATTAATTGAGGTAAGTTTAACTAAGGTAGGTTTTTTTCACTATAGTGGAGTGGAAAATAGGGTTATAACAGATGCTCCCTAATCCATGAGGTCATAAGAGAAAGTGATGATTGAAATGCATTGCGAAAACATGTATACATATGTGAGGAAGGAGTCGAAACCAAGGAATCAGATCAGAGCCATACTGATACCCAAGTCTAAATCATAAGATAATCATCCTTGAGGTGGGCTTGCCCACGCTTAACATAAAGAGAAACTGAATATGGCTACCAACCACACATTGCGGATCCATGACATGAAATGCTAGTAGATGGCCACGAGACATACATAGTGGATCCATGCCACAAACCAAAATATTGTATCCACTAGAAAATACAGTGTTGATCTATGTCACAATATACATCAATAGGATTATGGATGCATAAAAGGTAGGTGCCCCAGAGTAGTCCTCAAAGTACACAAAATGATACATAAATCCAACACAACTTGGGAAGGGTGTCATATAAGAGTGAGATGTCCCTATCCCAAGGTATTCTACTCAACCTTAATTTTGCAAATCTACAACATGAAAATAAATTAATCGATGTGGAGCATGGTAGAAACCGCTTGATTATAGATCCTTAAGGTATATTGTTAAAAGACACAAGGGCACCCATCAATGATGAAAATGGACCCCAAGGTACATAGAAAAAAGTGTGAATAAATGAGTTGACGTCGAACACTCATGGGCTCGATTAGTTAAGAGTCAATGAGGTAAACCCATTGTCTATCACGATGAATCCTACCATAGAGATTTGCAAACTCCAAGGTACCACTAGTTTCGAGATAATGCTCCTAGATAATGAGTTGAAGTCGACAGGGGAAGATCCATCAAAGAGGGACTTAATGTAGTCCCCATTAATCAACATGGAACATACTAAGAGATTATGTGAATGGATGAAGTGATAAGATAAAATTGAGATAGGGATGGTTGACATAGAAGGTCAATAAGGACTGCATATGTTTGATTGAGGCTTAGACTTCCTTTGAACTTGTAATGGCATGACGCAAAAGTGACTTGGAAACATTGACTAATGAGCACCATGTGATACCGTGCAACAACATAGGAGGCATTGAAGCATTCTCCACAGTGAATGGAAGAGTAACTAGACATGTTCAAGGGAAATGCGACTAATGTTGCCATTTTCCCTAATAGAATGGACAAAAGAATCCCCCTCCCTTTTCTCTTTTTATTTATTAGGATATTTTGCATAGTTTAATGAGCATGAAAGAGAATAAAAGTAATCTCAATAGTGTCTTTTTCGTTCAATTTTGATGAGTCCAAAAAGGAGATACAAGGATACTCAATAAGTTGTCTTCTTCACGTTTTAACGAGCTCAAAGAAAAGGTAGTTGTGTGCTCGATATAAGGTGGCTTTTTCATAAGGTTTTAACAAGTTCGTAAAAGAGATGAAAGGATGCTCGATGTCCTTCAACATCTAACAAGCATGAGAATGACACAAAGGAAGCTCATTGTAAGGGAATGAGTGGTATAAAGGGTAGCAACTAGTTTCAAGCTGATGGAACCAACCTAAGCAGAGAAGAGAAAAGAGACTGGAAAAAAAAACCATTCATCCCAGTGGTCCCTCTAGGAAAGATAGAACACCAAGTGAAAGTGAGCCAAAGGGAAAATGATAGTTTGATTTCGATGATGAGATGAGACCAAGGCATAACAACATGCATACGAGATTGTAAATGTAGTAGGAATCACAAGGTAAAAGGTAGTGATAGAATCCTCCTGGTTATAGCGAGAAGATGAAAAAGAAGAGGAAATGAGGCTTCGATTCAAAGTCATGGTGGGTAAAAAGGAAGGATTCTAGAGTGATACAAAGATGTAGCATGGATACCAACATGCCAAGGAGGTGCTAAACTAGGCCATCTATTTGAAAGAAGGCTCTATTGTACAAGAAACAACGTGTAAATACATAGTAGATAATGCCATAATCGGATGTGAACAAACCTAAGACATAATGAATATAACAATAATGGTCAAGGATGTAAAAAAATGGCAGATAAATACATAACCCTACATGCCAGGTTCAAGAATAAAACACCTAAGGTCCATTGGATGTTTCAATAAAGATTCCACCCTATTGTGTAGAAATCATTAAGAAGGACTAGACCCATGGTTCAATTGCACAATGAAAGAAATTAAACATGGATTGGCCAAAAGCAAGACCATATATTTTTATTTTTTATTTTTAGAGTTTTATATTTTTTTTGGATTTTTTGGCATATATGATATACTAGAAAAGTGCTCGCATCATACACAAACCAAAAATAAAATACGTATGTACAAGAAACAACACAATATAATGGGAGAATATAGGCATCAAAAGCCATAGCCTTCTTGGGATTAGCAAGTGAATTCATGACTTCCAAGATGGATTAGTGAGAAGGAGACTCATTGTTGAGGGAGTTAGGTGGAATACGAGGAGTGATGGACCATGTAGGAAAATAATTTGGATTAGGTTATGTTGAAAATGCAACAAGAAAATCTCAATTTGACTTTGCCTTGGTCTAACTAGAGAAAACTCAAATTTCCATTTCATTAGAAATCTTGCAAGTATTTAACTGAGGTGACATGGCACTTGTCACTTAGTTAACTTAGTTAATTCGAGTTGGGGAATCTTGAGTTTAGTTCAGTATGATTGATTTCTAATTTGTAGTAATCTATTTCAGTTAAATTGAGTTATGGTTAGTTAAACTAGTTCTAACTATTGGAGGAACTAGTGGAGGTCAACTTGTGGAAGTGTAACTTAAACAATGCTAAATGATCAACCAATTAACTAATAAATCAACCCAAAATAACTGATGCATGCAAAAAATTTGAGTTACCCAGTTGAGATGGAGATTCCAAGGCAATGTACTATTAGTTGTAGACTATTCCGAAGTGTACAAGTGGTGGATGCAGTTAGAGGAAGAACCTGGGGAATTGCATAATCTTGATGGAATTTACTAAATAATAGGGGCTAATTTCCTCAAGGAACAACGCAAGGAAATAGGAGCTTGGAGGGCTTAAAAATTGGCTAAGTGTTGGCTAGATTTAGTCAATTAGGTAGAGAGATAGACTATACACTTGCAGGTTGGGCTTAGGCTTGAGAAAGCATATGTATTAATCTCTATTCTTTGATTAATGCAACACATATAGTAAGGGGTTTTGAGCAATTTCTTTCCCCTAGATAAATATTTGTGCATGTATGATAATTATTCCTGCATGTTTATGATCTGTGTTCTCGATCATGAGTTGAATTCCGCAGAATAGTAGAGTAGATTTGAGTCTTGTGTTCTTGATCATGAGCAATTTCAAATCTACACAATGATTTATGTAGGTTCCATATGGGCATGGATTTTTTGAACAACATTAGGAGGTATTGATAGGACCACTAAAGAGGCAACCTCTTCCATTGAAGGAATCGTATGCTCACCATACGTACAGATCAATTTTCGATGAAGAATAAATCACCCAAGGATCAGGTGATCGATGGGATCCACTAGTGACAGAAGAGATCATGTGCATGGGGGACATAGAGGTAGAAGGAATGTTAAGAAGGGGTATAAGAAAGAAAATGATAAGTGACAAGAAATAAACATGCATCTACGCTCTCATAGGCTGGAGGGTTATCTCCAATATATGGAACTATAGTACCGTAGTGGTATACTTGGTTGTCGACATAAAGTAATCAAACTGATAAATGGTGAACATATTTAATTTGTGGGAAAGTGAAGAACATGGAATAACAATGACATGACAATAATCATAGCATATAACCGACTATCTCCAAGGAGTAGATTATAATCTAGTAGGGTGTCAAAAACCAATATAGTGATGGTAATAGTCTTGCCCCCTAGCTCGATGGAAAATGTTGTTAGAATTCCTTGAGACACAAAAGTATGTCATCGAAGGCTTGAAGCATTGTACTTGAATTAATGGGTGCTAGAGAACCAAGATATTTCCAGCATGACACAACCATAACATAGGTGAAAGACCCTTCATTCATAATCATATGATGTACATCTCGATTGAAGACACACACAAAGATCGAAAAGATGACTTGATGGGAGTGTCTAAAGTGAGGGGCATAAACATCAAAGATAACTACCTCAACTGTGAGGAATAAAATCTTTTGATTCTAGTAAACAAGGCTTTGTGTTTCACATGATAACTCTACAAAACCTCTATAGCATACATGGCATAAGGTGCTTGGGTTAAATCCTCGACGATACTATAGTGTTGGGTAACCCACCAATTAGGATTGTGTGTCAAATTTTGGAGAACACCCTTAGGGTGGTGAAACACTAACTCCGAAGGTTATCTAGCGTGAGAAGTCAATTGGGCACAGTGGGGATGACCAGGTCCTTAGAGGCAAAACTCGACCCTAAAGTGTCATGAAATTTGGCTCTCATGGACAAGTTAATTTTCTCATTGCACATAAGAATAGTTGCATGTCCTTTATGAAAATTACATTGTCCTCCATTTACCCTAAGCAAAGGAGGAGGAACTTATGCAACTATGTTTTATTGTGCATAGGTAGGGAATGGATGGGTCAACATGGCTGGCTATTGGGAAGTTGTCGGTTGCACAAGGAAATGATGAATCTCATCCATATGTAGACACTCATAAGTTATGATCGCCTTGATAAATCTTGCAAGGGAATTCGACCTTACAACATTTTTCACTCGTGTCCCCACCCTGATTGGGTTGGTTTTGTTGGGTCTCCTAAGTAGGTTTAGAAGTATTTTCTACTTGTTCTTCTCCTTTTTCCAACCAAATTGCTGAGGATACTTAAGATGATTGGACTGCACCATATGAACCTCAATAGTTTTCTCAGAAGACGATGCTATTTGAGAGGTGGGCGCAGTTGCTAGTGGTTGTGAAGTGATGATTAATTTCCTAAATTGAGCATATTACTAGCTCAGATCATGAGAAGATATGGAATTGATCACACCATAATAATATAGTCCCCATTTAAGTTATGGTGGATCAGATGAAGTATTATCTTCGTCTAGATTCGAAGTATAAAGTTCAACAATTTTAAATATTTTATTCAAATATTTAGGCGCGCCGACAGTTGGATTTTCAACACATTTTATTTATATCTTCGAAGAGTAAAAGTGGTGTGAAGACAAATTTGATTGTTTCTTGAGTAGGTTGGGACAAAAGAGCACCACAAAATATTTCCAACTCTTATAGGTAATGCTAGTTTTGCCAAGGCTAGAAGAATGGAATCAAGGGAAAAGATTCATCTAAGTTTGGGCAAGAATTACAAGGTTTGGTGGTTTTTAATTAATGTGTTTGGTAATAAAAAAATGTTTTTGACCTATTATGCTCTTGGATCTTTGTGCAAGTTTTAAAGTTATTTTTATAAAATTCTTTACGGGCCTAAGGCCCAATGTCTAAGCACCTAAGTCATAACTAGGCATTAGCTAAACAAGTAGATGAATCCCAGCGCTCAAGTCAAGCTACACAAGTCATGAAGGGAGGAGCCCACAAGAGGTACTGTCACAGTGCATGACACGTCACATGATTTTTTAAGGGTTCTCTCATATATGTAACTAAGTTTATGTTCACCTGTCGCATGTGAGATTTGTATTCCACAAACAAGCAAAGGCAACAAAGACCAATAATGTAAACCTTTTGCTGGAGGAAGCAAAAAAAACTTAAATAAAGTTTAATTTACATGCTGACAGTTAATCTGTTGGCATTCCTTTTGAAAATATTTTGATGGAGCATTGACACTTAATCTGTAAGTGACTGTAGCAAATACATTTTTGAGGCATCGATAAGAGGTTTTGGTCATGATAAAGAACATTTGAGATGGATTCACGTACCAGACTCTTGTTTTGGTGAATCAGGCCTGTGTTCCATGGCAAGGTTATTATTTTAAACATGATGATCAAACAGGGGATTTTAGAAAATTATTACAGGATATCAACGGGTTGTTTTGTCCTCAACTTCAGCCAGTCAAAGACATGTAAAGAATATAAGTGGTACTAAATCAGTCTCAAGGGGATTATCTCCATATTTTGATGACTCAAACTCAACAGTCCAAGGGAAAAGGCATTAAAACATGTTTTGTTTTCACTTGACAAAACTCTGTTGTTTAAGATTGTTTTTTCTTGTAAAAGACAAAAACTTTAAGAGAGGTTTCTGAACATATTTAAATGAATTTTTGAAAACTAAAAGAGGTTTTTGGTGAAAGCTCACCCATTTATACAAACCTATTTCATTTTTACACTTAAATAATTTCCTCTTTTAGTCATTAACTTTGAGTGCAGTTTTTTAGAAGATTAAAATGTGTTTCAAATATGAAAGAGGCTTTTATCAAAACCATGATAATTTACAAAAACCTCTTTTAGTTTTTACACAAATATCACGTTTTGGGAGATGCGAAGGAATATTTGGACCCTATTTTTAAGGAATTTTCCAGAAAAAAATCATAAACAGTTGATGATGAGCCACCTCATCAATTTGACTTGGGGATCAGATCTTACCATCTCCTTGATAATTTAAAAAAGTAAACTAAAGATGGATGATGATGTTTTTAGATCGATTTCTTTTGGATCTTGATAATCTCGTTGATATTTTAGATATTTTTTTAAATAAAGTTTCCCTATTGTAAGTTTTCTATAAATTTGTTTATTAAAAGGAACCAAGGGTTGGATTTTGGAAAAGCCAGAGACTGCTATTGTGTATATTAACAATGTAAACTTTGAAACGGGAACTGATATTGTTACCCATTTCGTAGAGATAGCAAAAATTTGACCCGATTTTGAAAAGGGGCGATGCAGAACACACATATTTTTTTTAGAGCATAGTTTTTGGCACTTTAAATAACTGATACGATTACTCGTTTCGTAGGGGTAGTAAAAACGTGACCCGATTTTCAAAAGTGGTTAAACAGAATACACTTCTTTTTGTTGGGAGCATAATTTTGACATTTTAAATTTTCTTATGTATCAAATATAAATATTTGTTTTTAAATATTAGTGATTTTCATGCTGATTTTG
>APFE031220272.1:25020-55308 GCA_000404065.3 Pinus taeda
GTTTTGTTTTTAGTGTATATTTTAATTTATGTTTTGTTATTTTTTGTTTTGTTTTGTGTTGTTTCATTATTTTAATTTTAATTTTATTTTATGCTTTCATTATTTTTTTGAAATTTTAATGTTTTTCGAGGTCATGATAAAATATTTTACGTCATTATTTCAAAATGTTGAAATTTTACCCTTGGAATTTTTTTTGTTATCCCAGCGTCAACACTTTTAGTTTTGAAGGTGTTTTTTGCACAAAATTTACCATTGAAAAAAAAAAAAATGTTATTCAAACATCAACACTTCGTTTTGAGGGTGTTTTTTGGACAATTTTTGCACAAAAAATTGGTTTTCACCGCCATTTTTAAAACATGTAGAAAAAAATGGTGTTATTCCAGCACCAACACTTTTCGTTTTTAGCACTGTTTTTGATGTTTTTACGGGGTTTTTTGGCCAGAGTTCTCTTTTTGAGTTTATAGTTCCTGTTTCCAAGTTTACATTGTTGATTTGTGTTTGATATTAATCAAAGCAATTCAAGCATTTGACTCATTACTATAGAGATTCATGTTATTATGTTTTCACAATTCATCTCTTAGTGTATGTGTTTCTTGCATAGTATTTTATATTTTGCATTTCCTTATATCTAAATGAATGTATATGGAATTAGAATTCATTAGAATAAAATTCATCTTTAATGCTTTGATCTATTACATTCAAATATTTCTCCATGTCTTTATGATATTATAATAGAATTCACTGTTGATAGTGTTCTGTTTTAATTGAAGTGTTATTTCTTCCAATCATCATATTGCAACAATTTTGTGTCTAGTGGAATACTATATATTACCTTTGGAAAGTAATGTCTCATAAAACTAGCCTTGGAAGACCTCTGATTAATATTTTACCCATGACTCCATGCTCAATGGTCTTTCCCTTTCCTTTCCCAACCACATTCATTTTTTATAAGTAAAATCTGGCCAATGAGCTTAGTGACCTGCTGCTACAGTAATACTGAGTAGTTTAGTCAAGGAGAAATCCCTCTCCAAATTGAAGGGACAACTTTCAATCTAAAGCAGTTTGAATGTTTCCTCAGCGAGTTTCCATCCATGGCTAAGGAAAACTTATGAGAGATAACATCTTGGCGCCGTTACCGGGGAGAAAAGGTGAAATATTCCCTGGGAGAATGACAAGATCCAGATCTGATTGTTGATGGTGAACAACGGTTAGACACCATTGAGATATACATCATTTACCTGATGAATCCATTGTCAGATTCCAGAAGTCAGAACTTTCATGGAAGTTCCATTGTCTGAAGAATTTAGAGCTTGAGCTGCAGATCTAGTTGCCTAATCAATCAAGATGATAGTGTATGTTGAAGATCTTTTTTTCTATTGAAGGTTTTAAGCAATATTGAGACAATTTTGATGATGATCAAATTGATGAAGGCTTCTCAAGTTTCTTACCTATTTATTTAAAGTCATGCAAATGTAGTTTTAAGGATAAAATTCATTTCTTAGAAGCACTTGTTGAGAAACTTGAAAAAGATATTGAAACCTTAGAGATTCAAATACAATCCCATAATTCTCAATATCAAAATCATTTTTTCAAAACCTTTTCCATCTAAAATAAAAGGAGGTAGTGCTGCCCTGAAATGTCATGATTGAGGAATGTTTTATTTTTTGGAATGAGTGAATAGGTATGATAAATTCAACCATGATTTTCCTGTCATTCAATACCTTGAGGGTCATCATATAGATCATCATTTTTATGATTCCATAGTTGACTATATGGAGGGTTTTTTCAGTTTGAATTTTCAGCCATTTTTTCCCTAAGGAGACAAATTAGATCATGAGTTGCCTTTGCCACTATACTGTCCCATTTGATTTTATTGATGCACAGTGAGAAAGCCACAATATTTGTGCAACTACTAGACTAGTTGCATTGAAAATGTTGTATTATTTGAATGAGCAGTTATTTTAGCAGTTTAGTGTAGGATGAGTGTGCAATAAGCTTGTTGGCCAAGCATTTATTTTCAACCTGCAGTTTCAGTTCGTTTTGCAGTTCTGAGTTGGCAGTGTAGGGTTTTGGTTTTTAGTGGATTTGATCACAAGTCAATTTGCGAGTTGTAGGATAAAGGTTGGGAGTATCCTAATGGATCAAGCACCGGAGCAATGAGTTCTTTTCTTCCTCACAAGGAGGAAAACATCCCCACTGAAGCCCACTGTTATCTCATTCTAGATTCGGAGTATAAAGTTCAACAATTTTAAATTTTTTATTCAAAATATTTAGGCGTGCTAACAAGAATTCAAAAATATCAAATAAGGGCGCTTACAGTTGGATTGCCAACATACTTTGTTTATATCTACATAGAGTCGAAGTGGTGTGAAGAAAAAGTGGATTGTTTCTTAAGTAGGGTGGGACATAAGAGCACAACGGAAAAATTTTCAACACTTACACGTAGCGCTAGTTTCGTCAATGCTAGAAGAATGGAATCAAGGGTAAAAAGTCATCTAAGCTTGGGCAAGAATTACAAGGTTTGGTGGTTCTTAATTACTGTGTTTGGCAAATAAAAAAATGTTTTTGGGCTATTATACTCTCGGGTCTTTGTGCAAGTTTTAAAGTTATTTTTATAAAAAAAATTTATGAGCCCAAGACCCAATCTCCAAGCAAGTAATTCATAACTAAGCATTGGCCAAACAACCATATGAATTCCAACACTCAAGTCAAGATGCATAAGTCACAAATGGAGGAGCCCACAATAGGTATCGTCATAACGCACAACACATCACATGATCTTTTAAGGGTTTTCTCATATATGTAACTAAGTTTATGTTCACTTGGCACATGTGGGATTTGTATTCCATAAACAAGCAAAGCCAGCACAGACCAATAATGAAAACCTTTTGCTGGAGGAAGTAGAAAAAACTTAAATAAAATTTAAGTTACATTATTAATATTTAATCTGTCAGCGTTCATTTTGAAAATATTTTAGCAGAGCACTGACAATTAATCTATCAATGATTGGAGAAGATACATTTTTTGAGGCAGCGATAAGGGGTTCTAATCACGAGAAATCACATTTGAGATGGATTCATGAACCAGACTCCTGTTTTTGTGAATCAGGGTCGAGTTCCACGACAAGGTTACTATTTTAAACATGATGACAAAACAAGGGATTTTAGAAAATTATTACAGGATATCAACATGCAGTTTTGTCCTCAGCTCTAGTCAGTCAAAGACATGCAAAGAATATAAGTGGTACTAAATTAGTCTTAGGGTATTATCTCTAGATTTTGATGACACGAACTCAACAATCCAAGGGAAAAGGTGCCAAAATGTGTTTTGTTTTCACTCGATAAAACTCTGTTTTCTAAGATTGTTTTTCTTGTAAAAGACAATAACTTCAAGAGATGTTTCTGAACATCTGGAAACTAATTTTTGAAAAATAAAAGATCCGTAGGAATATTTGCAACCCATTTTCCATTTTTAAATATTAAATAATTTCCTATTTTAGCCATTACCTTTGAGCGCGGTCTTAGAGAAGATGAAAATGATTTTTTCAAATATTAAAGAGGATTTTATTAAGAACAACCTCATTTACAAAAACATCTTTAAATTTTTACAGAACTATCACAGTTTGGGAGATACAAAGGCATAGTTGGATGTTATTTTTCAGGGATTTGGTAGAAAAATCTCATAGATTGTTGTTGATGAGCCACCTCATCAATTCGACTTGGGGATCAAATCTTACTATCTCCTTGATAATTTCAAAAACAAAACTAAAGATGCATGAAGAGGTTTTTAGATCCATTTCTTTTGGATCTTGATAATCTCTTTGATATTTTAGATATTTTGTAATTAAAGTTTTCCTAAAGGCCAGGGTTTCAATTTTTGTAAGTTTTCTATAAATTTATTTATGAAAAGGAAGCAAGGGTTGGCTTTTGGAATTGAGTCATTACTCCAAAGATTCATGTTATGATGTTTTCACAATCTGTCTCTTAGTGTATGTGTTTCTTGCTTAGTATTCCATATTTTTCATTTCCTCTGTATCTAAATGAATGCATATAGAAGTGGAATTCATCTTGTGATGCTCTAATTCATCAGAATAAAATTAATCTTTGGTTCTTTGCTCTATTGTATTCAGATATTTCTCCATGTCTTTGTGATATTATAACATAATTCATTGTTGATAGTGTTATGTTTTAATCGAAGTGTTATTTCTTCCAATCACCATATTGCAACAATTTTGTGTCTTGTGGAATACTATATATCTTTCCTTTGGAAAGTAATGTCTCATAAAAATAGTATTGAATACTTCTGATTGATATTTTACCCCCGAATCCATGCCCAATGGTCTTTCCCTTTCCTTTCCCAACCACATTCATTTGTTACAAGTAAAATTTGGCCAATGACCATAATGACCTACTTCTATAGTAATAATGAGTAGTTGAATTAAGGAGAAATACCTCTCCAGATTGAAGGGCCAACTTTCAATCTAAAGTGGTTTGAAGGATTCCTCAGCGAGTTTCCTTCCATAGCAAAGGAAAATTACTGAGTGATAACACGAAGTTTTCTCAAAGAATGAGGGATGATATCATACAAAGTTCTTGATTGAGGATAAATCAAATTAAGATGTTGAGCACGCTGAAAGGCTTGCTTCTCAACAACTAGCTCGACAATGGTGAAGGATTGGGTGAATCAATATTTAGGTAACTATCTAGGAAACTTGGCCCTAACTAATGTATTCGGTTGCTTGGACTCATGTATATGGTCAGAAATATGAGTATAGGTGTCCTATTTGAATCTTGATAGGAGACCAGTCTCAAGCTCTTGCCATGAATGTAATTGGAAATGGTTCAAGAAGGTTCATGCTAAGGAAGCATAGCCACTGTAGGATGCTATATCAAGTTCGATGTACCATTTGGTGACATCTCTAGTCAATATATGTTGGAAAATACTTAATTGCTCAAAATCATATACCAAAGAATTTGAAGAACACCAAAGACAGTAGATGGTAATATGTGTGGCTGAGTTTTATCAAGACTTCCCTTTGAATTCAGAAATATCATATAACAATTTAGTGGGCATATGTGGCCACCTAGGATCATGGCATATGGGATCATTAGTAAGTTTTTCAAAGTATAGAAAATCAAGTGATGCTAAAAATGGAAGTTTATGCTAGTTGAATGGATCAACAAGTAAATATGGGCCCCTTGATAGACCTTGTGGTTCCCCCATAACATAGTTAATGGAAGAAGAAGGTTGACCAAGAGGATATATTTACCCAAGGAATTGGACCCCTATATCAACAAGCATGGTGAAAGGATTTTAATCCCCAGGAGGAATGCCCCGAGGGATAATAGAACTCCCAAAAGAATGACTACTAATGTGATTGTACCTAATAATAGAAGAAGGAACTCCTAGTGCAAAAGCATTGTCATAAGCATGAGAAATTTTGGCATAATGACATAAGTGGGGTTGATGCCCCTAGGTAAGCTAATCCCTCATAAGGACATAAAACCTCCAGAGAGGGGCATTCCTTTTAACACAAAACAACCCCATGGATGATATGTTCCTTCAAAAAAATTATTTCCCCACACTGACAAGGGAAAAACGTAGACCCCTTGCACATTCCTTAATGAAAATAGACCCAAATTATGAATTGAAACCATGGGAATAATTGAGGTAGGTGGAAACCACTTGACTCCCATTGGTCGGATTAGGTTTTCCCTCACTCCAAACAAAAATGTGGATGAAGGTAGGAGATACACTTGGTAAATTTGTAGGGGTTCAAATGAAGAAACTAGTGATATACCCCACGAAGAAGACAAAGATGTTTTCAGTATCATATAAGTTAGCCCTATTACACCGATCAATGATAACAATGGCATGAAAATAGACACTCCCAATATGGATGGTGATGAGGGACCCATTTCCCCATAGTGGAAGCATCACCCTCACCAGACATCATATGAGAGAAAAAGGACAAATTTTCAAAAACAAAGACACTCAATTGTACAAACATGGGGCCAAGAGGGTTAGTTAAAGGTGGGTTAACACGTGGCAAAAAACTTTCGTATATAAATTCAACACTAACTAAGTCTCCCCCCCAAAGAATAAAGGTTATCCCCCCCAAAGTAAGTTTGATCTAAGTCTTCTGATACCAGAGCTATACTACGTCTTTTAGATGGTGGAACCTCCTCTTCAAGAGAAAAGTTTAAAAGTATTTGAGAACACCAAGTATTTTAGCCAACCATGGTGAATATATTTTATTACTTAATGAATTAATTTTAGATATCCCTATGGCTAGGTAGACTCAGAGTAAACAATACAGACTATAAAAATCCCTAAGAGATGCAACACACAAAACACTATAAAAGGTACCTTCTGAAATTCAAAACGCTTGAAGTGATGAACCACTAATTACCTTGGATCAACAAGGGACTAAAGAAGAAGTTACCCCAACCTCCCTATATGCGTTGTAACCGGTGCAAGTGACCTTGATGGGGTTTAACATCACTCTCTATAAGCACTGATATTGTGATTGACATTTACCTTCGGTACCATGGGGACTTCCCACCCATAGTCACCTAAGAAAGAGCCCTAAAGATAGGCCACTAAGGTTTCTACTTTACATTCAAACGACTAAGGGGACATGTGTGTTTAGAACCATACATGTAGGAAGGGAATCTAAGCTTGAAACCCCTAGTGATATTGCTCAAAATGAGTTGTATTCCTCTCAAGGAGATCCCATTGTAACACACACAATTCACATTCACTAGTAGCTTGAGAGTGGGAATGTCACTCCAAAATTCTTGATGTGGCTACGTGCTTAACTCTCATGTGAAAGGAGCTTTCTCAATGACACAGAGTTATCATAATGGATTTACACTCTTTACTAGTTATAGTTTTAGTTTAATAGTCTTGAAGAGTTTCCTCTCCAAACCCTAGTTGAAGGCTTTACAACCCTAAGCTACTTTTGGTTTGCTATAACAAAAAAGTATAACTAGTTTTATTAACGATTTATTTTATGGTTGTTTATTATTTAGGGGTAATGGAGTAGAACTGAGATGGTGTGAAATGACTCAAGACCAATCCTAATGCAAGCTATATGAAGTGCAATTTTTTTTCATTCAATTTCGATGAAAACTAATTAAGGAAGGTTAGAGAGTATATTTCCTTTTTTCAAGTGACAAAAAACCTCACATTCACTCTCAATATTCACACTGAAATTCACTGAATCCACAAAATAATTTGATCCACAAAACACCTAAAAAATTCAAAAAGAAACTCTTAAACAATGCCAAAGCAAGAGCACCAACAAACACTCAAAAGCTCAAAACTAAGGCTTGCAAAAAAAATCATGAATAATGGTACATCACACGTGGACAAACAACAAGCCCAAAAGCAAATAAAGTTTTATATTTGTAGTTCAATGCAAAATGCAAGCAAGCAAATACCTACAATGACCTATAAGGGAAACAAACCAAACCCTAGACATGGAAGCACGACTAGAGAAATTCAAAAAAATAGATTTTCTTCATGATCCAAGCACAAAAGAATATCATAAATACATACCAAGCCACTCAAATCCAATATACAATGTCACAAAAATGATCAAAACATCTATCACCCCACTAGGCAACCAATGGAAAACAACTCACACAAACTAACACAAGATAAAATGTGCAATCAGTTATCTTAAAGTAGAGAATATCCAAAACATATTTGATTCAGATCTGATGCACCACCAATAGAAAATCACATAACTAAGTCAGCAAATCAGACCCGAGAAAAAAAAAAATCTACAAAAAATAAAAATAAAAATAAAATAAAAAAATAAAATAAAAATTAGAGTAGAAATATTCAAAGACCAATTAGTTATCGAGTACATATCAAAAACATATCATATTAATGTCAAAAGAAATCTTGGATCAAAATTCCTGATCCAATCGTTTTGATTTAATCTAAAACAAAGATACCTATGAAAAGATATGATAAAAGTAAATTCGTGCAATCATCATGATAAATAAAAAATACGTTGATTTTCAATCTGTCATACCTTCCTCATCCTGACAGTGTTTAGATGCTTTTTTTTGCTAAATTCTTAGAAGAATTCAAATATGTTTTTTCTTTCACTTAAATTATGTACATTAAAATCACAAAATTTGATCTAAAACCCACGACGTATTTTTTCCTCTTTGTTATTTTTTAAATATTAAAATAGATTTAGATCTAATTAAATGAAAGCAAACCCAACTTGTAACAAGCCCAGACAAGGTTGAGAATTACAACAAAAAACTTAACAATAGGAAGAAATCAAAATTCGAAACCAAGGAAAGAGAAATCAAATCACTAGGGATAGGCTCCCAAGTGGAGTCACCAATTCTATTACCTCAAGAAATGCTCAAGAAGCAAGGAGTTGTTGCTCCACAGATTTGGCCCATACATTTGTCAGAAGGTGTGTGAATGTTTAGATCCAATCCCAAATAGGTTATGCCACTATCATCTACATACATAAAAGAGACAAGAAAGGAAGAAATTCATACCACAACCCTCATAGATTGATGTTGATTTTGTAGATCCTTGGTTATTAAAGATCTTGGTCCAACTACTAGACTTATTCTCCTACACAATCACAAACATAAAAAGACAATGCTTTCATTCGTGGAAAATAGATTAGCATAACAAGTAAACTTAATCGATAAATGTGATCAAGTTGTCCATATCAGAAACAAGATATTGGAAGAGAAAGAACTTTGCATTCAATTAATTAAAAGTATAATACATATACCTTCATATGGTGAGGCCTCCTTACCAATCCTTGGTATCTTCCTCTCCTTGGCTTATCTATGGACTGGGATAATCTAATGTGCAAGGAAAATATGGTATAATTCAACTAGCATAACTAAGCAATACTTTCTCTATCTCTCCCCCCTTGAGAGGGTCACATTAGATAGGTTTTTTTTCAAACTTAGGAGGATGTATCTAGACACTCTGGGCCATGAGAAGTTGGGGTTAATGGCATGCGAATTCTGTGGATACAACTCATAGATAAACTTGGTGGAACATGAACCAAGCAATTAAAAGTCATGAACAAGTTTCATGCTACATTATGAGCTTTTCCCAACTCACTAAGAACATCCTTCTCAATTATGAAATAATTCAAGTTGTAACAAAATAATTATGAGAAATTACTCAATTATGTAATTTCATCCCTATAACATCTAACAGTTGAATCCTTATAAGACCTATATAAGTAAAAACAAGGGTGAAAGGGGATGCATTATAACCATCAATTGAGGTAAGTTGAACTAGGTTATCTCTCACTATAATGGAGTGGAAAATAGGGTTATAATAGTCATTCAAGCGAGTTTTTGCATGGGAATGTTGTACAAGCTTTTAAGGTTCACATCTTATAGTTTGCAGGAATATGTTAGTACTAGGTTTTCTCTTTTAACTAACACAATCAGTTGATGCATATATTATTTTTTGAGGTCCATGGGAAATTCAAACAAAGCATGAGTCAAGGCCCATTTAATGTTGCAACATGTTAAGAGATGGGATTCCATGCAAAATTCAAAGAATTGGTTTGGTGTGACAACCATCCCTTGTGTCATACCTCTAAATTGGGAAGAGATGATGAGGTTCAACTATGATCCTAGTATGATAATCATGAGAGGCAAGTCCTTTCCACTATGTGCATGCGTCATTTGAAGTAAAGGGATGTAGTTAGTGATCTCCCTAGTTGAGTACCCCATGAGGTCGTGCCATGTATATGTTTTGTGGTAAGAAATTAGTTAAATGTATCTACAACATCCTTATTCTGTGTGTTATGATTTTTCTCATGCACATATTGATGGGGATAGTTTCATATCATGGTCGTTATACCAATTTAGTTTGTGGATGGAAACTTGATATCTTTAGAAAGTTCTATCAGGATTAGCAACTACACCATATGGCATATTATGAATAGTAAAGGTTGGTCGTGGCTTAGTGTACTTGGGTTTGGTAAACAATTTACCAATTTTATGTGGGACCCAATCCTACAAAGGACCTTGTTTCTCAAAGAATTTGATGCAGGAAGTAAGTCCCCTCTTTATTAGATTTTGGCTTTTTATGTTATTGGTTTGTGACTGGGTGTCATTTTGAGAAGATTGAAATTAGTCCCACCCTCTCCACTGCCCCCCACCCTCTTTCCATTTTGAATTGGAACAAGGCCATAAGGTTTTAGGCTTGGGTTTATAAATACAATTTCATAATCATTCTTTATGGATTTGGAAAATTGTGCAATTGCTAACGAGTGGATTCATGTAACATCTACAATGCCTAGTAATGTTGGGAAATTTCAAAGACAAATGATGGAGCGGGTGCATTAGTTACAGGTATAACAAATAAACTTCAATTAAAATACAATCCACTAATTTCTAATGTAACATCTACAATGGAGGTACTCATTGAACACATGACTCTTTTTCAAAGGGCTAAGGATGAGATATTAGGTTTTCATCATCATATGGAGGAATTGTAATTTACCCTTTGTTAGAAGTAATTAGATCCCTTCTGCTCGAACAATTCAATGAACCCTTCCATGAAAGAAATACTTGATCATAATGGTACAATCTACGCTTTGGATAAGGATAAAGCTTGAGATGGTTTTGTTCCTCTTGCTTTTATAAGCTAGACTTATGTTCACAAAAGTTTCTAAACTTTTAGGTGTCTTTTGATTTTTTTTTATTACTAGACATTATAAGTATGCTATAATTGAAGGCTAGTATTTTTAGCATCTTGACACTTAAAGGGAATTGTTTGTAAAAATTTGTCAATCAATTTTTTTTGCCCATTTTGATGTAAGGTTACACTCCTAACACATAATTTCTATTAATACAAATTCGTTATGGTTAACAAAAAAAGCATATCATATAACAATAAATACATTTAAACTTTGATAAAGCAACTTGCAAACCATTTTAATTTTGAAAAGCACCAAATAAAAAGTTCCAATTTCATGTTATGTCTCAATTCCTCAATTCCTCCTTGATTAGATTAGTGTACACGAACAATACACAAAATTGTAAGCAAATATATATGCAATGATACCAAACTTATACTTAACTTTATGGAAAAAAGAAAAATGCATTAAGATATAATTCACATTGAAATGGATTTCATTAGGTAAAATTCATAATTTTTTTTCCTTTTCAATGATAATTTTCAACTTCAATCACTATCAAAGTCCACATAAACCATTTAAACATTCAATGCATTTATTATTAAAAAACATTAAATAGAAAAGAAAGTAAAATTCATAATCTTTTCTTCCTTTTCAATGATAATTATCAACTTCAATCACTATTAGGTTCCACATAAACCATCTAAACATTCTAAAACATTCAATGTATTTATTATTAAAAACCATTAAATTAGAAAGAAAGTAAGTGAACATAAAAATGTAAATGTTCTAGGTGAGGAAAGTTAAAACATAGGGAAACAAATGAATTATTAATAATGAGATCTTATGTGTGGTCTCACACTCATTATACAACTCAACAACATAGGTTAGAATAAAGTTCAAGTTTTTATGGTTTCTCTTAATTTATTTGATAAAAATTATCATATTTTAATTATGATTAAAAGTAATTTTCAAATTTAAAAGGAGTTTTAAGAATTTTTGTTTTTATTAAAAAAATATTTTAATTAAAATTGAAATAATTTAATTTGAATATATGATTTAGAATTTATGAAATTTTTTCTATACTATTTATTTATTTATTTTATTAATGTAATGAACAAGAAATTTGAATATTTAAATTCCATGATTTATATAATAATTCATAATATAATAAATATCCCATTAAACTGTCTTCTAAAATTTATTTTATCTCATAGCTACTTTTCTATAACATTATAAATAATTTTTTTATTAATTTAAAATTTACATAATAAACTAACTATTTAATGAAAACCAAGTATAGTATCTTATATATACAATACACCACCCTTCCAAACATGCCCATAAAACAATAATATATATATATATATATATATATAACTTTATTTAGCTGTGGATGTGAATGTGGAACTCTAATTTTAGGCAGAGGAGTTGTTTTGAAAGTTATGGAAATTCTGGTCATATTTAAAGAATCTGACAATGATTTTTGTAAATCCAAGTTATAGTTGTTAAACTTCAAAATTTTAGGTGTCTTAAATGTTTTTGATGGTGCTGAATCCATTTCCACCATCAAAAACACGATTCAAACACTATCTCTACAAGATTTTTTGAATTTTTTTTACTCGGATCCCGGTCACTTTTGACAATCCAGTCAATTCCTCTGCCTCGTTAGACAACTCCGTCTCTACAAGATTTTTTGAAACTTTTTTTACTCGGATCCCGATCACTTTTGACCATCCGGTCAATTCCTCTACCTCGTTAGACAACTCCAATTTTGATGTTTATCTCGTGACCTATGACAACCATGAATTATTGATTACTCAAATGTGCTTTAAATATCCATTTTTGAAAGTCTACCATGTTTAGGTTTTAGATTTCTTTAAAAGGATGATACTGTTTTGAAGCAGTTGCATTTCCCATTTAATTCAGACATGGGAGTCTTCGCAGTAGCATATTTAATAAATAACCAGTATGGTTAATTCTATATTAATAAAGCCCAATTCAAATAAATACAAATTCATAAAACAATTTAATACATACCTAATACCTTAAAAGCCATTTAAAAAAATAACGCTTGATTTATTCCAAAGCCTCATTTCAGTAAAAATACAAATTTCTCAAACTAACAAAAGTATAAGAAGTATGGTTGTTTTAATAAAACTAATTTATTGCTATTTGAGTGCAAATGAATTATGATATATTTGTGGAGGTGGAGATCTGATATTTTGTTAAAGTAGAGAAAAATATGAAAAAAAATTGGAATTTTTAACGCATAGTGATCGGGCTATCTCGTCTCTAGCGCGGACATACTGTAACTTTCATGCCCCGCCTGGTGATCAACATCATCCCAAATTTTGGAACAACTACTTCTCCTTTCACGCCCTTCACACGATATCGCACGATGATAGACGACGTCACCCACTTCATCTGCAGATACGCGACCTCCCTGCCCACACAACGCCGAGGCCCTTCGTTGAAAACCGGGTACACGAACTCCGATTTTGCCACGAATTTCCCGTTTCTGAGCCACCGCTCAGGCTTGTACTCGCGACAGTCCGGACCCCAAATGCTCTCCATTCGGCCCATGGAGTAAAACAGACACATCACCTTCGATCCCTTCTGCACCTTCGTTCCGTCCGGCAGTTCGTCGTCGTTGGCCGCCTCTGAAATCTCTATCGGAGCCGAAGGGTAGAGGCGCAGGGTCTCGGACAGCGCTGCCTGCAAATAGTTCATTTCTTTTAACTCATCCAACGTAAATGGCTCGGGGTCCGGATCGTTCTCCCCGGATCTCCGCTTTATGATGCCTTGAAGTTCTAGCAAAATGTTCTCCTCCACTCGCGGGTGCCGTTGCAAAAGCCAGAAGAACCAGGTGAGCGCGGGGGCCGTTGTGTCGCGGCCCGCCATGATAATATTCACGCAGATGTCTCTCAATTCATCGTCAGAATACACGCGGCCGTGATTCTCTTTTTCCAACTGGAGAAACAGAGGCAAAACGCCGGTTGGCCCCGATGGTTTCCCGTCCGAATTATTCAGCAAGTCCCGGATTCGACATTCCCTCTTGAGAGCACAAATTTCTCGAGCATACTCGTCTATGATTTTCCGGTCCGCCGCCATCTGCCGCTCCGTGCCGAGATTAAAAAACCGCAGCGTCTTCCAGTAAAACGCCGGCACAAGAAATCGGCGCATGGACGACATGATACACCGGTCATATGCCGCTGCGAAGGGAACGTCCGGTAAGTCCACAGCCAGAGAGTTGGGGTCCCAGCCAAGGCCGAAATTACAGATACTGTCGAAGCTGTAGCGGTGAAAAACGTTCTCCAGATCAAGAACAGCGCCCTCCGCTGCCGCGCGCTGGAAAAGCGGAATAAGCCGCCGGTGAACCAACGCAAATGTCGTCTGGATAACGTCGCGGCGAAATCCCTGCGACGCGAATATTGTCGACACTGTCGCCCTCAATCGCTTCCACGTGTCTCCGTCCTGAATAAAAACCGACGCCTCGCCGAAGACATCACGGAAGACCTCCACGAAGTAGTCGCCCTTCACGAAGTTATGGAACCTTGTCTTGAGAATGTATTCCACGTTCGCAGGATCTGCAGTCACAACCCAATTCGTCCATGGCCGTCCCTTTAGATGCGTGACAGTCCCGCCGTTCTGAATGAGCAAATGCGTTATCCCCTCGTAGAAATTACTGCAATTGTAAATTAGTAAAGGCACGTAGCCCACCAGAGGCCATCTTCTGGGTTTCTTCTGGAACATGTAAAACCAGGCTGCTAAAACACATAGTACTAAAAGCAGTGAAGCCATGAAAGATGATTCGGTGGTACCTGCAACTCCCTGCATTGTCATGTAGCCTGGAGTTTTTGGTTAGACGAGCCTGATTTTGAAGAGCTCGGAGCCATTCAGTCGTGCCGGGATTGTTAGGTAACTCGTTACCAACTCGCTTAAAATCTCATTAATTGTAAATTAAGGGAGGAAGGTAGCCCACTAAAGGCCACCACCCTCTGGATCCGCCGGGACCTGCTACTCTCTCCAATGGTATGTGGCAGTGGCCTCTAGTTTTGGTAGAGCTCGGAGATGTTCAGGGCACCAACTCTTATAAAAGCTCATTAATATGTGAGCTAAATTGACGACCAACTAAACTATGAATGCAGGACCCGGGATGTGCTGGCCATTTAATACGTACTATATTTTACAGCGAACGAATTATTGTGAAAGGTTAAGCATGTGGAAGGCCTTCCGCGGACGCAGGACATGTGAGGGAAGGGTGCGGAACATGGTCAGTAAGTTGACAGAATTTGTGTGGTGCAACCGTTGACAGAATTTGTGTGTTCCACCTCGATTTGGAAAAAAAAGGGATGTTTGTTTGTTTTCCCGAAATAGTATGAAGTTAAAATTAGTATATTTAGATTAATAAAGTGGTTTATATAAATTGATTGGTGACTATTTTTTTTTAAATTAATATTAATTGGGGTATAAATGGGTTTTAAAAGATGAAAAATTATCGGAATTGATATCACTGGTAGATGATGATTGATCATTGGTGAACATGGTTGACCATGGGTGACAAGGGTTGTCAACAAATAATATGGTTCAGTTTGGATGACCATGGTAGATCCATTTTGACTAGGATTGACTATGGTTGAACTTGTTGTCCATGTATGACCATGTTAACTATTTGAGCATGGATGACCTTGTTTGAGGATCGTTGACTCTAGGTTAACTATGGTTTACTATGGGTGAACTTGGTGAACCATGGTTGTCAATGTTTGATTAAAATGAATATGGTTAACCATGTTGAATACAATTCACCGAACTGACCATGGATTTTCATGGATGACCATTGTTGACCATTGTTGACTATGGTTCGACCATTATTGAATATGGTTGATAATGGTTGACTTTGGTTAAATATTGTTGAGTATGGTTGTATATGTTCAAGTTAGGGTTGATGAGGTTGACTATGGTCGTTGAGGTTTCAACATGCTTGACTATGATTTAAGATGGTTGTCCTTGGTTGACTATGGTTGACCATGATTGATGATGATTGACTAAGGTTAACCATGGTTAATGATGGTTGATGTTGTTTAACCACGGTTGACGAGGATTGATTAGGGATGGTCATTATTGAGTTGGTTGACCATGGTTGTACACTGTTAAGCTTGTTTAACCATTGTGGAGCTAGTTAGAATGTGGTCAACCATTGTAGAGATGATTTAGCCATCTTTGGGCTCGTCTGACCACGATTTTTTTATTATAGTTGATTGTGCTGACCATGAATGACCATAGTCAACCATTGTTGTTCTAGTTTGATCATGGTTGAATATGGTTAACTTCTTGACGATGTTGTACTATCCATGGTGACCATGGTTAGCTATGGACAACCATGGTTGACCATGGTTGTTAATGTTTACTAATAAATAAGTATGACTTACATGTTTATCATGTATGACTATGGTTTACTAGGTTTATTGGGTTGACCTAATTCAACCTAGTAAACTTAGTAACACTAGGTCAACCTAGTGATAGTCTAGTAAACCTGATAAATGTTACATGTTTGTCAACCTGATATATCAACCTTAGTAAACCTAGTATACTTGATATATCAACATTTGTAAACATGATATATCAACCTAGTAAACCCTCTAAGCCTAATAAATGGAGTAAACCTAGTAGACCATGGTCAACCTATTAAATGTAGTAAACCTAGGTCAACTTAGTAATTGTGACGTTGATTTTGTTGCAATATCAATTTTTGTTGCCAAAGTTGCTCACTTCCATCATCGTAAATTTAAGGAAGCTATTGAGATTGAGAAGAGGCCCAGCAATCTAAATAGAGATAATGGCTAGAAAGTCAGTAGGTGCTGGATTCTAGCACTCTCTTCTTAGTCGGTTTTTCTGCCCCCGCATTTTTTTTATTTATTAGTTATTTATCTCTATTTATTTTTTATTTTTTATTTTTTAACTTAACTTAACAACCTAATTTATATATAATATTTTTTTTTCTCAGTAAAGCTATCTATTTATATTATATACAGAGTAAAATTTACATTCAGGATATCAGAGTGCCCAAGGCCAACAGTGGCGATGTGGGCATTAATACGAAACCCAAAAAGGGCCATTGAAACACCAACCAGACTTCGACCCGACTAAAACCGCCCACGCAGGGGCCTGATCACTGATTGAAACTGCCCGCGTAGGGGCATTAGTACTATACCCAAAAAGGGCCATTGAAACACCAACCAGACTTTGACCAAACTAAAACCGCCCACGCAGGGGCCTGATAACTGACTGAAACTGCCCACGCAGGGGCCCGACAACTGACTGAAACTGCCCACGCAGGGGCATAGGAGCAAAACACGAAATCCCACGCAGGGGCCTCAAAAGAGGTTCAAGGACTTCCCTATCAGGCTTAACAGACTTAGCCATAGCAAACATTGAATTGGACCTGAGCCAGAGAAAACATAAAACATGGCCATGAACATAACCAAAACCAGAGAGAACCAAAACATAAACTGAACAGCGCCGGGTGAGGAGGATGCGGTCCAGCAGAGGGCTACTCGGGAGGCTTTTCCTCCACCACTTCGCACCAGCCATATTTCTCCCGCAGAGTTTCCCAGTCCTCCTCAACTTCCTCCTTGGAGGTCGTTGCTTCTTGAGCCTGAGGGCTTTTAGAAGCTTGTCCAGGTGCCTCCGCAGGTGGCTTTTCTTCCGCGCCCAAGCTTCCCCCTGGAGTCCTCTCCATACTGCTCGCTCCTCCATCCTCGTCCTGAGCTTCCTCGAGAAATAGGACTGATACATGCGCGTTAATGCGGGGTCGTTCCTGCGTGCAGCCAAAGGAGAAAATGGCAGACCCGAAAGCGGGTGCAGGGGCTGGCTTAGCATTAGGACCGCTTGAGTCCATGAACTGGCTTGCCTGAATGGGGGTGGCCTGAATTCCTCTATGACACTGGTAGCAGCAGCACTGAACGCGTGGTCGTGAGGCTGGAGGGCGAGCCGGTCTTCTGCGGGCTGGACCCCTTCTTCGATACATGTTTGCAGGGGCTGCAGGGGCGGAGATGGATGCAGGTGCGGAATTGTCCCAGCGCCCCGCTATCCAAAGCCACCACTGAATTGTGCCCAAACAACAACTAGAATTGAACACGCCAACGTTGCCCCCAGGATTAGAAGCCTGAGGGATGAGGCAGCTAACAGCAAACTGTTCTCCATGGCTCGGCCCTGCTTCCTTAAAAACATCCCAGCAATTCCCTTGGTGCCTATACGCCTCAGCTGCAAGTTGCAGTCGCCCCATTGTATCATAACTCTCATTGAATGCCTGCCGCCTCCCTTGTATCGACTGTCCATGGCGGCGAAGGGTTAATTCAATGCTCAGTTTGGACACGAGGCAGCCCATGTCTACCATGTGGCTCCTCTCCATCACGCGTCTCGTCACCCGCATCCGAGGTAATTTATATAATATTAATAATATTTAATAAATACTTTAATTAAATAAATTACCTTTTTAAAATAATCATTATATTATTTTATTTATTAACATAGTGTTTAATCTAACTTTATATATATATATATATTATATATATATATTATTATATATATATATATATATATATATATATATATCGATTTGATTATTAATAAATTAATAAATTTCTTTTAAACTAGCCATTAAATTTTATTATTAAAATTAGTAAATGAAAAATCTCGACCTAATATTATGATTTTAATTGGAATATATATATATATATATATAATAATTGTTAAATAATTTAAAATTAATAAATAAATTTCTCTTTTTAATCTAACCATTTAAAAATTATTTTATTTATATTTTTTACCTAATTTAACTTTTTTCCATAAATAAAACAATAAAAATAAACTAACTAAAAAATTGATATTAAATTAATAAATGAAAATTTCTTGTAACTTTACAATATTTATATATATATATATATATATATATATATATATATATTATATAATTTTGAATAAATAAATAAATTAATTTTTAAAACCAACCATTGATATTTATTTATTTATAATATTTTTTACCTAGTTTGACCTTTTCTCCATAAATAATAATAATAAAAATAATATAAAATAATAATATAATTAAAGTATTAAATAATAATTTGTCCTGGGTCCTAAGATCAAAATTAGCCGTTAGTCAATTTAGTTGTTGGAGACTCTGCTCAGACTATTTAACATGCTAAGCTGGATCGGTTTCTTCAACTTGTCCTGACGATGAACCACACTAGTTGGTTCGAAACGCGTCGACAAATGAATTCTTATGTGATTTACGCTGAAGAATCTCTCAAAAATTTGATATGGATTACAGAAGCCTCAATTCTACAAGGTCAACCTAGTAAACCTAGTAATTATGAGATTAATTTTGTTTGTCAAATTACAATGTTGATTTTTTCGTCACATTGCAACACTTGTTTTTTGCTCATAACGTGTGATGTTAATTTCTGTTGATCATATTGCAATGCCAATTTTTGTTCATAACATTATGATGTTGATTTTTTGTTACATTGTGACATTGATATATTTTTCACATTTTGATGGTAATTTTCGTTCATAACATGCCACGTCCATTTTTTTTTATCACATTGCGACATTAATTTTTACTCACCACATTGTGACATTGATTTTAGTTCATCATTTCTTATGTCAATTTTTGTTTAACACATTGTAGTATTAAATATTTGTTTGTCACATTGTCGCATTGTAATGCTAACTTTTGTTTATCACGTTGCATTGTCAATATTTGTTTATCACATCATAAGTCAACTTCAGTTCATCACATTATGACATTGATTTTTATTCATCGCATTACAACATCAACTTTTGTCCATTATATTGCGACATCAATATATGTTCATCAAATTGTGATATTAGTTTTTATTCATCACATTGGGGCATTATTTTTTGTTCGTCACATTGTGATGTTGATTTTTTAATGTTGTTGATCTTGTTTGGACATGGTTGTCTATGGTCAACTATGGTTGACTATGGGTGAACATTGTTGACCGTTGTTGTCAATGTTTAACTATAAATGTGTTGACGATGGTCAACACTAATTATACCCGCAAACCATTGCATATTAAAAATTGATCTCTCCTTAATATCGTTTATTATATTTGATTGTTAATTAAAGACCTAATAGGTTGGATCCCTCTTAAGAAAGAAAATTTTGGTTACAAGGATACTACTTCTAAAGTCAGGTTTATCTCTATGGCGTGAATGATTCATTGGATGATCATCAGTGATTTGTTCTTATTCAATCAATTGGATGAACTAATCATTGGCTTACACACAAATGTTTGAAGATATATATATGTGTGTGTGTGTGCATGTGTCACTAGTATTGAAAAGAGGTCGTCCAAAATCAAGTGTTGGTTGTTGTTAAGGGGCCACATTCTATATTGTTTGCTGGGCACCATTTTTAATCTTATTGTCGCAGTAGTGTTTGACGACCTAACATGTAAAATATATATGTGCCACATAAAAATTTTGTGCAACCTTGGTTGGAGCATGTGTATATATTGTTTTCTGATGTTATCTCAAAGTTTTAATACCTAAGCTACAATCTTATTATAGAGTATCATGCTATGATTTATGATTTGAATAAATGTAGTTTTTGGTGCATTGAAACAATGTTAAATATGTGTGACAAATGATGGTTTGCATTAGTCGTTGTGTTATAGAAAAACTACTCCTGTTTGGCATAATGGTGCAGGTCTTGGGTTTATGTGTAATTAATTACCACAACCTTATGATGTTCTACATATGACGTGTTATATTGATTATGCCCTATTGTGATCACCAGCTAATGGAAAAGGTATAAGGCGTTGTCATTGTATTTCATAATTGTATCCCTTGAAGGTTAAATTTAATATTTCTAGGCATAAACGTACAATTGGCAAACACTGTCGATATTATTCAATCGTTGGAATCCGTCACCAAACTTCATTCCAATTAGAAAACTTGCATCATGGTGTGTGATGTGACCATGGCAGTGAAGATTTAATGCTATGTAATCTCTGTAGGATTGAGCAGGATTATCAATCCTTCTATATTCATTTGTCATGTTTGTTATGTGTTTGTTATGTGTTGCACAGGATATTGGCTTGGTGTTTTCATGAATCTATACTGGGTGATTCATTGTTCAAATTCACCTTACTCTAGTCCATTACAAAAAAATGTGACACTGTAACAACCCTGGGTTATATTTCCATGTAAAAGGGAAAAAATCAAACCAAGGTCATGGGACACGTATTCCAAGCTGACTAAGGGGAAAAATATCACATTGGGGGTCACTTGTGGTTAACTAATGGCTATGGAAATTGGAAATGGCATTGGAAAAAGGCAAAGGGAAATAAATGACAATTAATTCAAGGATAAAGGAAAATAAGAGAAAACTAAGATGAAGAGACAAGAATATGCATGCAAGGGAAATTAGAGAGAAAATAAAGGAAAATGAAAGAAAAGAGGAAAAGGAAAGGAAGAGACATCAAACATCAATGATAAAAATATACCTGATAAACAAATGACAACTTTTGATCAGTTTTCAGCTTTGACATCTCTAGTTTTGCTAAGGAAGAAATCAAACTCCAAGAGAGAGAATAAGCAAGGAAGCAAGCAAACAAGGAAAGCAAGGGAGTGCAAGAGGAAGTTTGGAAAACATCAAGTAAGGGTGGAAAATAACTATGGATTTGAATGGATGGTGTGTGCATTCATTTATTGTTCATGTTTGTTTTCATTGACATGGGACTTGCCTAGATTGACAGTGGTGTACAACCTTTCCTTTGCCATTTATTGGATAGCCATGATGTAGTGAGTTCCCCGTTTTGGCTAAGCTTTGGATGCCCAATAGATTTTGGATCCTGGTTGAGGTGGTCTTAGGAAAATTCCCAAGGGTCGAGGGAAGAGATGGTGTTTCTCCTAGAACTCTTGACAGGTAGCTGGAGACACGAAAATTCCTTTGGGTATGGTGAAGAAAGTCTAAGGCATCCAAGCTTGTCTGGTTTTGGTGATTTCTGGACTTGTTTAGGTGAAATCATTGTGGTTGAGAGTTGAGGTGGTTTAGCCTATGGAAGCCTATTTGGTTTTCTTTTGGTTTATCCCATGTGATCCTACATTCATGCTTGGAATATGGCATGGGGGTGGTTGGTTGAAATAAAGATTTGGTTCATTCCAATCTATGGTCGGGTGGTATGTGGAAGTCCTTGAGTTGGTTGGATTTATGCATATGTTATTATGTGTTTTCTTATTGTATTGGACCTTATTGTGTTTATTTTATGACTAGTTTTTCATGGCTTCATTCTGGTTAAATGTAACTTGGTTACAGGCATGGTATACTCATGGTATATGATGTGCTCTTGTTATGGATCTTGTTCACAGTTTGATAAGTTATTGAATGATTATATGAATGCATGAGTTAACATGTGTTTGATGTAGCTAACTTGAGAGGGCATAAGCCTTCTTGAAGATTCTCTGATGAAACTAAAGATACAATGAACAATTATGCATTCATGACTTGTAGGTGTTATGTTTACCAAGTGTTTGCAGGAATGATTATCATGTCTTTCCCAGGCCTGAGTAGGAATAGGATCATGGATAAAGAATGAGGACTCCTATTGGTTAATAACAAATTTCATGAAGGTTATGGGCAGATATGGGCAGTTGGCCTGAAGACTAGCCCAAAAATTTGGAACAAGGCTTCCAGTTTCACCCTCTTAATTGGATAAATTCGATTGTAATCGTATGTAGGGAAGCTTATGAGTGCGATTGGAGCCTTTTGACTACATGCCCTAGCCTTCATGAGTGCAAATGGGAGGCATAGTGAGTGAAAAAGATGGTTCCAGCTTAGGTAATGATTAATAGAGAAAATTATCTCAGGTCAGGGTGATCATATGCCCCTGGAAGGTTGTAGTAAGTTTCTGGATTGTAGGCCCCACTTCCATAACTATAACTTGGATGTTGGGTCATGCATAGTAACTCTCGTCTCATGTTTACCTTGGTGAGCTTGTAAAGGCAGGTAAATGTGGGGTGGGGTGTTACAGAGTGGTATTAGAGTGAGGTTGCAACACTCGACCATGGGGTAAATGCATATTGGCATGCATGTTTATAGGTTTGGCATGCATGCATGATGGTTAATTGTTGTTATATGCATTGCATTCACATGAATATCAGTCTTTTATTGCTATTGTGGTTACATGCATGATTGATGCTAGTTAATTAGTGTGGTCATATGCACGTGCATCAGTTATTCATGGATGATAGTTAATGTGTTGTTATATGCATTGTGGTCATATGCATGCTGATCATTATCATTGTGGTGCTTACTTGACAATTAAGTTCTTGATATTATTATGTATCATGCTAATCTAGAATGACTTGTGCAAATGTGATAGCTTTCCCTAAGATACATTGAGGTATGATTTCGATTATGACTTCTATTTGGTTTATCTAACATGGTATGTTTGCATGAAATAGAAGGTAAAGGAATGAAGAGCATAATAGTTGAGTACAGTTCATATGACTCCCCATACAAACCAGAAGAGACATTGGTGGGATGGGAGAGATAAATTGAGCAACAGGGAGAGGGAGTCTCTCATAATCTAGCAGATACATTAAGAAGCTTAAAGGCAAATATCATAAGTTGCAAGGCAGACAATGAGAGGTTGATTGAGGCACAAGAAAGGCTTGTGAAAGATAAAGAGAATCAAGTCAAGGTTAATGTAGTCATCCTCTAGAGTCTTTCGTAATTGTAGAAGTAGGAACAATTGGGAAT
Organism: Pinus taeda; assembly: GCA_000404065.3. NCBI lineage: Eukaryota > Viridiplantae > Streptophyta > Pinopsida > Pinales > Pinaceae > Pinus > Pinus taeda. The sequence continues at coordinate 48,471 of APFE031220272.1, forward strand.
TTGTCATGAGGACAGACATAAAGAAAATATTAATGGGGAAAATGGAAGCAGGTCTCATAAAAGGCACAGGTTGGACAATAATGATACAGTGAAGAGTGGCAGACTCTTGGATACACTTGAGAGGAGGGCTAGCACTCGTGGATTTTATTCTATTTCTGCTTCCGGGAGACATCATCACCATCACTACTAGAATCCTTATAAAAGGAGTGAGAGGTGATACTTGCCACATGAGTTCAAGAAAGCCAAGCCTCCTACTTTTGATGGTGAGTTTACTAAGTCAGAAGATACATAAGCATGACTTCTTGGGATGAGGAAATTGTTTTGACTTCATGATTAATCTGAGAACATGAAAGCCAAGATAACTACCTTTAGTCTCAAGGGAAAAATAGATATCTGGTGGGAAGATGTTAAGCATGTCAGAGGCATTAGGGAATGTGAGATGACTTGGGATGAGTTTGAAAGTTTCTTCAGAAAGAAGTACTTGTCTCAGAGATATTATGATGGAAAGACCAAGGAGTTCTATGAGCTCAGGATGGGTTCCATGACAGATGAAGAGTATACATCCAAATTTCTAGAGCTGTTGAGATATGTGCATCATCTCACGAATGAGAAATAAAAGATCTAAAGGTTCATCAATGGATTTCCATTAACATTTAAAGATCAGATTGAGTTTGATGAGCTTCGGTCTTTGGAGGAAGCCATAAAAAAGTTGAAGCATTGTTATGAGTAGTCAAAGTGAAAGCCCGGGTTCAAGCGTGACTGGAAATGTAATGAGAAGACTAAAGGAAAATGGCCCAAGAAGCAAGGAAGATCTCAGGATGCAGGTGACAAGGAAAATATGGTTGTGCATAAGAAGTTCAATGAAACTAAGAAAGAACATGGGTCTCAACTTGTGGAGCAAGAGAATAAAGGCAATGACAGAGAACCATTATGGTGTTGGACTTGTGGTGCAAATCATTGCAAGAGGGATTTTCCATCACATCAGGGTGCTAGGCCTAAGATCTACATTACCAAGGAGGCATAGACAATTGGGGATGTAGGTCAGAGCATTCCCCAAATCTATGCAACAGTGGATAACATGTAGGAAAATCATCATGCATTCTTTATCAAGATGGAAGGTGGAACCAGAGGGAGAGTTCCAAGAAGAGCCTCAATGCATCCTGCAACGAAATAAGATCATGCTCCTGAATCGAGCAATATAGAAAGTTAAAGTGCATGGAAGCACTTTGGGGATGAGGAAGCTACATGGAAGATGGTTGATCAGATGCAGGCATAATAGATGGTTTCTAGTTATAGCTGAATTTTTCAAGGGAATTGAAATCCATTGAGAGAGGATACACATAGGTGCAGTTGTAGGGAAGCGTTCTCGGTATAGTAGGGTAAGTAACCAATATGTTTTTATATTTATTAATGCATTGGAAATTGTGTGTTTATAATAGTATAATGCAGGGAATCACATGGCAAAAGAGAATTCCATGAGATATTGAAGAAGGACTAGGTTGAGCTTTCACTCATGAACCCTTGGAAGAACTAGGAACTCATGGGGTTGGAGTCATGGTGTTTGTTGAAAGTTTTGTGCTTTCAGTGTTTTGTCATTTTTTGTGCTTGATTTGTGGTTTTGACTTTGACTGGTGCATGGCTATTCCACTTTGTTTGTGGTGTTATATTGCTGACTGGATTTCTATGTTTTTCATGTTGTCTTATTGTTCTTACCTTTTATGTTTTGAGGGTCTTGGGAATTGGTTAGGGGAAAGAGGAAAGCTAAATGGAGCTCGAGAAGAGTTGAGTGGAACCGGACAAGTAATATAAGACCCAGATGAGGTATGATGCAAGAATAAAGGGAAACTAAAGGAAATAATATGAAAACCAATTGGGTTAATTGGGTCCATTGGGTAACTAGAAAATTGCAGGACAATCATGAGAAAGGTAGTAGGGATGGTAAAGTAATTGGGTTTGAGGTAACAAATGCCTTGGTTAAGTTGGGAACAATTGTTCTCATTGTTGTGCATGCTTCTCTTAACCTTGGCCTTATGAACACTAGTAATTGTGTTGTGATCATGATTATATATATATATACATATATATCTATAATATATATATATTATATATATTTATTATATAATATATGGTATTTTATATAATATATTATATATATGATTGCCATTGTTTGACAGGATCGTCAGGGATCATTCTTGTGGAAGAATGATTCTTTTTATGCAGGTGAATGGTATGAAAATTTTCATGGTTTATGGGGAATCAAGTGGGCAGAGTAGCCTCAGAAAATTTATGATTTTAGTATCATGTGGATCTGATTTTGATATTATGTGTTTATAATTATGCTTATGTCTATGCTATGAATTAGGAAGCGAAGGGGATTGGTTCTCGGGTTCCTTGGAGGCTATGGGTTGGGATAGGATCTCTAGAGCCCTGTAACAACATGGGTTCCACAGAGCTTATGGGATGTGATAGGATATCTAGAGCCCTTTAACAACATGGGTTCCCTGGAGGCTATGGTTCGGAGCCTTGTAATAGCTTGGGTTCCCTGGAGGGTGTGGGTTGATATAGTAGTCCCTGAAGCCCTGGAAAACATGGGAAGAGGCTGATCTCTAGTTAATATCTGCAGAGATGCACACAATAAGGCACGGGGAAGACACTAGAGGCAAGAATGCCGGGTAGAGATGGTGCGGCCTCTAGATGTGCAATATTGTTGTTGTGTTGTGCATATGGTATACATGTTGTTTTCTATACTTGTTGTATTATTCCATGTGTATTGTGTATGTGTTGTGTTGTATCATGTGTATATGTGAAAGCGTCGTGTTATACCATGTCCAGGTGTAAGTGTTTTATGATGTGTTGGGACAAACATGTATGAGACCGTCTCGATGCCCTTGTTGTTGATATTGAGGGAGGAGGCAATGCAGTCTCCATATTCCCTTATTGCTTTGGAGGAGAAAAGAAGAGAAGGCATTGGGTACTTGTTGGGTTTGACAACCGATCTAGTGTGTGTACGTGATCAAGAGAAGAGAAGGCACTAGGCTTTCCAATTTTGAAAACCGATTCAGTGTGTGCATGAAAATGACAATGAACAAAGGCAGAAGCAAAGAAAAATACAAAGATAAGTATCAATATTTTATTTAGTTTTTAATTTCAAAATTATGAAGATAATTTATAATTTTGATTTATGATGGTTGAGTTTTGGGCTAACCGGATGTGATAAATTTATATACAATGATTTAATCAAGGAGATAATTTGACTTGTTGTGACAAGAATTAAACAAAATTGCAAGTGTCACCTTATTGAAGAGCTACTAATGAGGTATGATTTGAATTTATTACAAATACTTTTGAGTCTAATGGAAATGTGCTTGGTATAGGAAAGCATGGAAAATACCTAGCTTGCATGGTTGGAACTGGCAGTAAGAGTGTTAGCAGCAACAACAAAAGGAATTGGAACATGCAACAATATGTTGGTAAAGGACTTCAGGAGTGGGGCCATTATGGGAAATTGGTGCCCAATAATGTCCATTGATTTCTATAAGCATGCCATCATCGATATGATGGTTTTGAGGCAGGGATATGCCTTAGTTTTTGGACATTCTGATGTGAGGAAACCTTGCTAAGGGATGGATTTACCGAAGGACTGGGAGGTAGAAAGGGGATGTCGGGGAACTTGGAAGGTGAGTGAGTGCATGGAAGGAGGTGACTATATTACCAGAGGTACTGGGAAGTAGAGAAGGGAAGGTCGAGGAATAATTTTTTTTTGGGTAATAACATTGCTGATTGGAATCAAAAGCATATTAGGAGTGTGCCTAGAAAAAATGAGCCAATAACATATAATAGTCAAAGTTGTAGTGATGAAAAGCATCCAGATCAAGAACAATGTCCTTCATCGCCACACACTGTAACAACAAAATAAGCCGCTGGTGCACCAACACAAATGTCGTCTGAATAACATCGTTTTGAAATCCCGGCAAGACGAATATTTTCAACATTGTCATTCTCAATCGCTTCTAGGTGTCTCTGTTCTGAAGAAAAAAGGAGGCCTTGCCGAAGAGATCGTGGAACACCTGCATGAATTAACTACCCTTCATGAAGTTATGGAACCTTGTCTTGAGAATGTATTCCATGTTTGCAGGAGTTGCAGTCACAACCCAATTCGTCCATGGTTGTCCCTTCAGGTGTGAGACAGTCCCACCGTTTTGGATGAGCACATGCGTGATCCACTTGTAGAAATTACTATAATTATAAATTAGGGAAGGAAGGTAGCCCACCAGAGGCCACCTTTTAGGTTCCTTCTAGAACATGTAAAACCAGGTTGCTGAAATACAGAGTACTAAACACATTGAACCCATGAAAAATGATTCATTGGTACTTGCTACTTCCTCTCCCTCCATTGTCATGCAGCATGAAGTTTTGGTTAGACGAGCCTAATTTTGAAAATCTCAGAGCCATTCAGTCGTGTCGGGTTTGTTAGGTAACTCATTACCAACTCACTTAAAATCTCATGAATTGTAAATTTAGGAAGGAAGGTAGCGCACGAAAGACCACCTTCTGGATCGGCCAGGACCTGCTACTCTCTCCAATGGTATGTGGCACTGGCTTGTAGTTTTGGTAGAGATCAGAGATGTTCAGTCTATTACAACACCAAATCTCATAAAATATGGTTAATATGTGACCTAAATTGACAACCTACTTTTCATCTTGGTTGTTGTAAGGAAACTATGTATGCAAGACCTAGGATGTATCAGGCAAACTGGTGGCCATTTAATATGTATGATATTTATCGCGAACAAGTTATTATGAAATGCTAGTCATTTTTCAATAAGGTGAAATGTTAAGCATGTGGAAGGCCTTTTGCAGAGATGTTAGGGAAGGGTGCAAAACAAGATCCAGTAGTGGACAAAATTTATGTGGTGCACCTTGACTTGGAAAAATTTAAATTTTACTTTGGGAAAAATTAGTGATTGTGTTGGCCTTTGTGGAGAACAATACACTAAGGATGTTTTGTGTGCGTGTGTTTTTTTAAGGTTAAAAAAAAAAATTCACAAAGCAATACAACTAACATATTTTTGTGTGTTTTTACCATGTTTTTAAAATGATAATTTTCATAAGGAAATTTAAATTTCTTTTGGAAATAGTATGAAGTTAAATTTAGTACAACTATATAATAAAGTGGTTGATATAAGTTGATCAATTTCATTTTCTATGTTGATATAAGTTGATCACTATTATTTTATATTTTTTAAATTAATCATAATCCATGTATAAATTAGTTTTAAAAGATGGAAAATAACACTAATTGGCATATATCAACTATTTCATTAATGTCATTATGTTACTTGAGGATGGACTTGTGTGTGAATGATTAATAGAGTATTGTTGCCTATGGTTGAATATGGTTAAATATGGTATTCAAAAAGAGCATATGTGTCTATAAAATTTCATAGCTCATTGGAGCGTTTTCCTTCCATTGAGTGATGTCTTCTTGAATTGGTTGAGGGGTCAAGTCTCAATAGTGAGTCACTACAATTTTAGCTCAAGTATGAGCTCTGGAGCATCCTCTCTCTTGGTAATATGTTTCTCCCCACCTTACTTTGGCTCGTTTCCTAGGCATGACTACATACAAGAAGAAGGAGAGTCTTGTGACATGTGTGAGGAGCCCAAAAAATATGAAGGTTAAATGTCATAACCCCCAAACCCCACATATGTAACTTAGAAGCTAAGCTATCCGTAAACCTATGAAAACTGAAGCAATACAACTCAGAACAAGCCATGAATTAGAAGTGAGCAAAATTGACAAGAAAGTATCATTGTACCTAATTTCTACAAGATTGATGGGCTCTGGAGGAAGCTCGCTTGAAGAACTGCATTGTGCTTCTAACTCACACCAACGAAAGGGATAGAGCGTCATATGCTAGGATTGTGGTTTAATTTCTTAGAGAATGAGGGTGATAAGAGGAAGGATGTCGACAACATAATGGGATGAGGAAACAACTAGGCCTTGCTAGCTATTACACAGTGTTTTGTCATGCCTCCTGCACTTCCCTATGTCATACCCCGAAGTGCTCGAACTTTGCAATCATGCAGTATATGCATCCTGATATGCAGCTCAGATCCTCCTTAAAACACTGATGGAAAAATGCCTTGAGCCTTCCCTGAAAAAAGGGGCTCTAAAACACTAATTTTAGTATCATCGCGACCCTAACATTGGAAACTTGTGTTGATCGCTAGTTTCACTATACTAGCCTCACAATTCTAGCACCCTTTTTGCTTGGATACTCGCGATGATCCCTAAAAGATAAAATTTCCCAAAGAGGACAAGAACATTCGTGATCTAGAGGCTTCCAAAATGATGAGCTAGAGGTTGTTCGGTGTGGATGTGGTCCAATTCTCCCAATATTGGCCATTGATCTTATCCCTATGAGCTACCTTTGTTATGCTCTTAACCTGCAAGATGATACCAGAATACCAAATATGCAAAGAAATATACCCAGAACATAGAACAATGAGAAATAACATTAAGTATTTTATTATTCAAAAAGCAATGTTCACTTGCCTCTTCGAGGGGGCAACCTCCAATAGAGTAGAGATCGATTACAAAATAAGACACGATGCTCTTCGTAGGGAGTCTCTATCCTTTATATAGGATTCATACATGCAATACCATGGGGCAATACCATGGTTTTTATCAATACCATCTATTTATTACCATGGCCCATTTGCAACTAACTGTGGTCTCGTCATTAAATGCGAGTTAACCACTTACAATTATTAATATGGGCTTTATTGACTCTTTACTTAACTATAACTATGACTCGATCCTATTACATAAATAAGG
>APFE031220273.1:0-10248 GCA_000404065.3 Pinus taeda
GGACCTCATATTACTAAAGGGATCACCCATGGTGGCGCGATGCAGATGGTAAATTGTGCCACACAGACAGCAGAAATAAAAGGCATATTTTTTTGAGGAAAAAGGATGGATGACTGGTTGAAACCCTATACAGGTGGTGTGGCCACCTGACTAGCTATGGGAAGTATAGTCTTAGTGCTCTATGCCTATGCTACAATGGTATCTTATCTAGCTGTGAATGGAAAACTAGCAAAAGATCATATCTATGGGGAGATTGCAGGGAATCACTGTGGATATTGAAGGGGCAAGTGCGCTAGCAGACTTTGAAGTTATAGAGATTGTTGATGACAAAAATCCCTACCCCATGCTCTTAGGAATCGTTTGGGCCATTGACATGAACGGGGTGATAAATCTAAAGAAGCACAAGATGATTTTTGAGAAAAAGTCCCTCGCGTAATCGTACCTTTGGACCCTGCTAAGGGATCACACTACACTGAGCTAGTGCACGACTATGAAAGTGATGATGACTTAGACTGCATCTATAAGATAACTGCGCAAGAGCAAGACTGGGTAAATCCCACCGCGGATGGGCGGATCTCATGGGAGCACGAAAGCTCCTGTACATCCGATTTTGACAAGGAGATAGAACGATGGCACAACCAGCTACACAAAGTTACCACGTTGAACTGTAACATGATGACAAGATAGTTGCACTGCGTATCGATGTAAGTAAGGGATATACCTACTTATGATGGGTTAAGTGAGGTAGATGCTTTCTTGAAAAGATTCGAAAGGGAGGTGCTGGAAAAGCAATGTTTTGAGGCTTTGAAATGGGTACTACGTGCTATGACCTCGAGGTGGTGGGGTATGCACCAAGGAAGCTTTGAAGACTGGCAAAAATGTAGGAAAATGATGCACATGCGTTTTGGGAAGCCTCAGATGCAACTAACAGATAAATATAATGGACAGGACGGTTTGCAGGCACACTTGTCCAGGTGGGTATAGGCATATGTTAAACAACCTGTGCGGATGCACACGAACTTCGTGTTAGGGGACACAGTTAATAAGCATGTGTGGGCGAGGCAATTGCGCAAATGATCGCTCTGGTTGGGAGGATGGAGTGTGGAAAGAATGAGTGTGCAGATGGTTACCCACGTAGAAGCATTTAATGAAGTGTGTGAAGCACTTAACCGGGTATATAACGCACAACGAAGTGACTGGGACTTGCACATACCAACGGTTTTGTGGGCTTATAGGACAATGTATAAGAAACTAATAGGATAGACACCCGTTAGGCTGGCCTATGGAGCAACTGCTATAGTTCCAAATGAGTATGTTATGCCTAGTCCACGAATAATAGCACTAGTGAATACGACGGTTCGTGGAGCCTCGAAATAGGGATTGTGCAGTTGAACGAAGAAGAACGATTGGGACCTGAGTATGAAATATGATAGGGTGACCTTAGGCTCCAAGGAATCATGAAAGAAAGGGTACGGTTAAGGGAGAAAAGCACTCTGGTGGAAGCAGAAGTCTAGAATCTTGAGGAAAGAAATAAAGAAGGATTTTTTCGATAAGAAAACTGTGGTGATAAATCAGGGTGCGCACGATTACGTTGACAAATTTGAGGACTACTGCTGAGAGTTGATCAACTTGATGCATTGGATTGGACCTCATATTACTAAAGGGATCACCCATGGTGGCACGATGCAAATGGTAAATTGTGCGACACAGACAATGAAAATAAAAGGCAGATTTTTTCCAGGAAAAAGGATGGATGACCGGTTGAAACCCTATACAGGTGGCGCGACCACTTGACTAGCTATGGGAAGTATAGTCTTAGCGCTCTAGGTAGTTGAAAGGAGGTGTAGGACTATAAACTGCTCTGGCCAAGAGCTGCGCGACATGGAGCTGCACGTAGAATCAAAGTCTCGCAATGTCCGTGACCGCATGAGGGTGGCTGCATTGCCGTGTGGGTTGGTTGGAAAGTGATTGTTGTAGTCACTATTCACAATGTGATGCTTGACTTGAGACCAAGTGGAGTGGCTAGTAGGCATTTAAGACAAGTTTTATGGGAAAGATTTGGGAAAATCTATCACCAAGGGAGCATTAATGGACCAGATTTTGGGGGAATGGTCAAATTCAAATTCAGAAGGTGCTATAAATTGCAAAGGGCTACCCAACAAGAAACACTTGGTCATTTGTGAATGGAGCTGTTTTCCGAGTATTTCGAACCAAGACCTGTTTGCCCTGTGGAGAGCATTGTTTGAGCACCTAGTTAAGTAGTTGAGAGACTTTTGCCCAACCAAGATGGTAGCATCTAAAGAAGCCAAGGAAATCACAAAAATTACTGTTGAAGAAGTCGTGCAGGCCATGACCATAGGATACGCCCCTAAGAGCACTGGGATTGTTGTGGAAATCCTTAAATCACCATGCATGTTGAGATGAAAGTAGGATAAGTAGCCCATGATTCTAATGTGCATGTCCCCTTGAAACCCACTAAGAACTAAATTGACCATGGAGGAGAAAGGGAAAGCAGTTAATTTGGAAATCGATGAGGAAGAGGAAGATCTTGAGGACATCCTGATCGAAGAGGATGACAACGAAGACATGGAGGAAGAAACTAAGGTTGCGCACCCTCCAACAAGGTTGCTCACTTATGTCCCTCCATGGAAGGGGAAGGCAAAGGTGGCCAAGGACCTCGATAAGAGAAAAAGCTCTTTGCAGACTCCGCTCCTCCCAGACAATATCAATTTTGAAGGAACGCACCTGGGATGGGTGATGAGTCTGAAGTTCGAAGATTGGGATCTCCTCGATCATGAGAAATTCCCTCACTTGGTGACTGCAAAGCTCATGAAGCCGAAGCAGAACATTGCGACTGGAGTCATAGAGTTGGAGTCACACAAGTGGTTACGTAGAGTCGAAAAGGCAGGGTTGTTGAACTTTCTTTAGGTGTCGCATTACCATCGTGCCCCAGTGACTATTTTCGTTATTAAGCAGCTGCTCTGCCTAGTGCATGGTGGGTGTTTGTGGTTGGAGGAGCCCATCCCCATCACAAACCACCTAATCGATCGAATTATCTGACTCCTGTGTAAAGGAGAAGACCCCATAGACATTTCAGAGGGTAAAAGCAGTGATTTGGCCATCACAGAGGCTATGAAAAATAAATACAAGCTGGAGAAGAAAACGTGGGGCTATGCAATCTCCATTATCAACAACAAGGTAGTTAGATTTGTGACTCAGATACTGGAAGGTAAGCTCATGTTGAAGTATCGTGCAGTTGAGGTGCCCACGTCAGTGGTTGCACTTGCTGAGCAGTGTGCAGAGGGGGTCCAGTTTAATTGGTCCAAATTTTTGTGCAAGGAGTTCCTAAAGAATTGTCATGAGGCATAGGAACAAGGGAAAACCGTCCATTATAAATGGCATATGTTGTCCATAGTGCTGGTGGCTAGGGAATTTCTTGAGGATAGCTAGATCCCCACAATTGCAAGGGATCTCCTGGAGGTCGCAAAGTAGGCTTCGTCGTGGGCCACTAAAGATGCACATCGGATCCACGACAGTAAATATTTTGGGTGTTCGTGGAGATGAACATAAGAATGGGGATTAACTGCAAGCCACGGTTATTACCCACTACCATATATGGCCATAGATGATGTGATCTTCAACGTATTGGAGATGTGGCCACCAGAATGGTGCGCTCTAGACATCTCCGTGGTGGAAAAGTCTGTTGCGTAGAAAAAGAAGGAGGAGGCAAAACTGCGCATGGCACAGTTGGCGGAAAAGAGAAGGAAAGAAGAAGCAACAACAAAGGCACATGAAGCACAGGATGCTCCATAGACAAAAAAAAAACAACGAAAGGCAAAAAAATAGAATGCGTGGGCCAGAAGTCGCCTTTGCCTAAGCAGGAGCAAGAGATGGAAACAAAGTTAGAGGAGGGTGGCATGGACCCACAGACAATGTTGACACTATTGAAGTGCCAATGCCCGAGATAGCAAATGGGGTTGCGCAAGAAGGTAAAAGCATTGAAGATGTCTATCGACCTGATCACCGTTGTCAAGGGAGATCTGCATGATATAGGAGAGATAGTGCACGGTGTCACCACAGTGGCCCTCCAAAACTTTGCGAAGGAGAATCAGATTGTGTTGGTGGCCCTCCAGCCACAAATTTAGGAGTTGCAGGTGTGCACTCCTTAGGCTGGTACTCTCTTGACTAGCCTCGCAGTAGGAACAACCATGACCGAGGAAATGTTGCGCACTCATACAACCAACACAATAGTGCTGCCAGAATGGGCACCGGTTACTGTAAATGAGGCCAACATGCCTATGTTTAGTACATTGAAAGGAATAGGGATCAACATGGCTATGCTCCCTTGGGAGATGATCTATGTTGTTGCAGGATGGGACTATAAAACTGTGGGCTAGGGAGAGCCACACATTGTAGGTGTTGAGCGAACAAAGGATCAACATGGAGCAGTTGAGATTGCAGTGCGACAAGGTCGTGTCTTAGAGCAGGTAGATGGTATAGGTAATTGAATAAGCCTGATGGTCCCTGAGCTGGACATCCTAGCAGAAGCACTAGCAGAGGCATGCATCCATAGATTAGCAGCTGGAGTGTGTGAGGTGCAAGAAGAAATGGCCAAGGTTTAATTGGAGCTGAACCTTTAGATAGTAGAGCTACGGTTGAAGGTGCAACCTTCAACTCTTCTAGAGGTAAGGGAACAACGTGCCAACACCATTACATCGGGGATGGTGGAGATCAACAGTGCAGTGAGTGACTACACCAGAATGTTGGAAGAATCGTTTGAGGTCCTCACCACTCTACAGGAGGACCCGAACATACAACGCTTAGAAACAGAGGCATGTGAGCTACAATAGTAGTATGACAAGGTTAAAGGGATTGCATAGATGGTGGCCCTCACACAGAGGCTCATGCGAATGCAGCAAGCCAAAGCGCTTAAGGAGCAAGTAGACACAACGTGACACGGAGAAGCAGTTTTGAAGGTGCATGTTCAAACTTGGGTCAACGAGGCCTTCATCATCACATCAACAATTGAAGACAAGCTCACACAAATGCAAGGGATGCAAGAATAGATACAGGGAAGCAGTTTCGACACCGTAGTCTTGGAACAAAGTGTATAGGAGATACAGGAGGCAGCCGCTCAGTGTGCTGCTAACTTTGCAGTAGTCTAAGTAGAGTTGGGAGGTCTCCGTGTGAAGATCTCCACACCGATAGTACTCGAGGGCAAGTCACGATGTTTGTGTTGGGGTCCTGTTGGGTGTGGGATCCCACCAAGGCAAGTTTTGGGGCTTAAAGCCCAAGTTTTGACTAAGGCCGATGGAAAGACTCCGCGATTTGTGGACATGGAGCATGAAGTTATAATTGAGTCATAGGGTTGTCTGCCCTTACTTTTGTAAATGTAGTGTCGGCTTGAGAGTTCTACTCATGGTCCGTGGACCATGAGATTGTATAAAGAGTGCGAGGCTCTGAGGGTAAAGAGAGGAGAAGGAGAGGGAGAAAATCAATCCATGAAACATCGAGTCAAAGTGTAGAGTCGCATCTTTGGGTTGCAGATTAGGAGAAGGCTTTGTAGCTGAGTGCCCAGAGGCCTCATAGTTCATAGCTGAGTGCGTGGACACCTACAATTGAGTGAGCAGGGCAGGTTGTGTCTATAACCGATTGAAGCATTAATAAAGAGAAGTTCTACAATAATTCTGTGTATCGTTTCCTATTTTATGGATTGAAGTATATTTGGTATAAATTGCAAGTTTATTGTTTATTTGCTACGCGAACTTATATGAATGTGTTGAATAAGTGAATATCATATAAAGTATCTATTTACACAAAGATAACTAATTGTTATAAGAATATAAGTAAGATTTGCGGTGTGACTTGGGGAAATAATGCAGATCACTGCTCTAGTAGCGTGAAAGCCCCATAGCCCCTGGTCAGGGCTATGTGAAGACAAAGATAACAAGTCCACGAAGGCCTCGTAGGCCAGGAAATAGTTGTTAAGCAGATAAATCGTTCTTGCGGACAAGACCGATCTCCCTAGTATCAATTGATATCTAGCAACAAGAAAGGCAAGCAAATTTACTTTTTTGTAAACATATTTCGATTCATTAATAAAAAATAAGAGGTGCTTTATAGACCCTACATTAAGTCCAACGCTAGTTTATGGTAGCCTTGCTCCAATAGCTTCAAAGAGTTTCCTTTTAATAACCTGTAAACACAAATAAGCACACATCAAAGAACACTTGCATAGCTAACATAATAAATCATGTTCATCATAGTGATCAAGGAGACTATGAAATAAACCATGAAACATAGCTTATTGAGAAAAATAAACTTGATTGTACTAACTTTGAGAAAGAAGAACTTTACAACCTTGGTGTCTTGATGATGTACAAGCTCTTCCCAAAGTCCAGGTAGGAATCTCCTCTACTTTGAAAAGCCTCATTCTCTCCCAAATGAGATCAAAAGGTATGTGATCTTTCCTCTCAAAATCTCAATTAGGAAGACTAAGTTCCAGCAGCATATACCCTCAAAAATATTCAGCTTTCAACCTCCCAAGTAACTAGCCCAAAGCTTCATTTTATAGTGCAAGGGAAGGAGGTTACAGGTCCACCATTAAAGGGATAGAGTCCTCCTTCAAGGAGATAAGCTCCTCACATCAAGGGGTTAGCTCCTTAAGGAATGGGATGCATGGACCCTCAAGGAGCGAACTTGGCAGCGCAAGATTCCCTCTAGAAGCTTCCAGAATTGACTCAAAGTGGGTTTTTAAAAATAAACTTGTGCCTTTTTAACTTTACAGGGGTTCGCACCCATAAATGCAGATATAGAGCGGTCAGGTGCACGGTGGACATGACCAATGGGTGCGGTACCACAGGTAATGCTAGGAGAAAGTGTGAAACTAGATTTTTAGAGATTTTTAAGGACATTCTCTCATTTTCAAAGCTTGATATGTAGAGCTGAGGTTTAAGACTTGCAAAGGAGGTATGTATGATTGGTGATAGACAAATATTGATTACAGAAAGTCATGGTGACAATTTTTCATGTAATAGATTCCCCCCTAAAGTGCGAAGTCTGTAATAGATGAGGATGGTTTTTGTCATCTAAGAAGAGTGAAGTAATTTATCATTTCAAGGATCTTCCTGTGGATACCCTGGTCGGAACCTGTAAACCATTTAATGCAATATATATTATATAATATATATATATATATTATAATATATATATATAATATATAAATAAATATATAAGAATCATATCGCTCGAGTAGGCATTCCATACTCAGATCAAAACTGAATAGAAACGATCTAACTACTCTGATACAGAAATGATTGCATACATCACAATATAGACATGGTAGACACAATAGGGATGCACCATCTGTTTATGAATAGTCCACGTACAATGAATAAAAAACTCCTCACATCTTGGATGGTGGAAACTAGATCCAGGGTCTTCTTTCTGCTTCCTGAACTAGTACGATTCTATCCATGTGAATGAATGTGTCGAAGTCAAACATGGTAGAAACCACTTGATTATACCAGTCAAATGATGTGAACTGTTAACAAGTGTGAGAGGAACCACCAGTAATGTCAATGGCCCTCAAAGTACTCAGCACAATCCATGAAATGTGAATGAATGAGTCGATGTCGAACATGTCATAGAATCCTTTGATCGAAGGTCAATGATGCAACCTGTCGTCAAAGGCGAGAAACATACCATTGATGCATGCAGATTCCAAGGTAATGACAATTTCTAGATCATCTTTCTAGATAATGAGTTGGAGTCGATAGAAATCGATCCATCGTAGGCAAGCCCACAACACGAAATCATAGATCAAGTTTTGAAGAAATATATTTGGCAAGGAATAACTCAGGGATGGTCAAGATGGATGACTGATATTTCGCAAATGAATGGTTTATTTGAACTGACCTCTTGAAGGCATAACAATACTGTAGATGGTTTGGTGATAATTGACCCAAAGCTAATAGCCAGAAACTGGCTGAAGACTTTCAATATGGTTTGATTAACTTTTAGGGAAAGGATTTCCCAACCCAAGTGAATGAAAAGTGTCGTGTTCAAGACTGGTTAACTGCTTTTCAAAAGACAAAGTATAACTACCAGGTTCATTTTTCTCTCTTTTCCCCCACCATTTTTGGCAAGTACCTCTTTATTTTTGACAAGCTTGAGGAGGCTAACATTTGCTTGATTATAAGCTCATCCTTCGGATGAGTCCAACTTAGTTTAAGATTCTAACCCTAAGAAGGAGTGGTTCGTTCCTGTTTGAAATTGAACAGGTCCTTTACTGTTAAATTTTAACGAGTCTAGTATAGGAGAAACTCAGTGTTTTTCAATTTTAGGGAGTCAGAAGAAAAACTTAAGAAAACTCCATGGTTGTCCTTTTTCGTAAATTTGTGTCCCCCAAGCCTGAAAAAATATAAATAATACTTGAGAGAACCGCTTCACCATTACGATCAAGAAGTATTTTTCATAATTAGTGTCTTCAATCTAAAAAAGTAAAAAAGTGACCAAAAACATGTCGTTTTATTACCAATATCGAACTTGAAACGACAAAAGTCGGGTAATATTTTCATGTTTATATGGTCAGAAAAGAGATGTAAGTGGACCGTCCTTTTAATTCCGTTTTAACGAGTCTAAAAAGAAAAACTCGACAATCTTTTCATGTTTTCACGAGTCAGAAAAGAGCTTAAAGAGGACTCCTATGTTTTTTGTTGAAAATGATCAATTCTCCCTGAAAAAACCCAATATTTTGCACAAAAACTGCAAAGATTACTCATACCTATTTAAAATTAATAAAAATGCATCAAAAGTGACCTTTTTAAAGTGAAAAATAAAAAAATAAAAAATTCATTTATTCAAAAAATCTTATAAAAAGGGCTTTTGCAAATTCATTTTTACTATTTGACTTTGGAGTAAAAAGAAAGAGCTTTTGGTAAGAAAACTTCCTTTGAAGATTGCGGAAAATCTGACCTCTGGAATCAAGAACCGTCCTCTTCAAGTAATGCACATCGTCCCTGACATGCGTTTCATCTGTTTCATTTTCATTTTTAGGGCTTTAAAATTCATTTTTTAAAAAAAATTTCGGTTAAAAATCGCTCGCGGTGGTTGCGCAAGCGTACCATGTGTACCCTGTGAACCCCGACTTTTTCATACAAACGAAAGAGTTGGGGTCCCACACCTACCTTTAAGGACGAGTGCAAACCTATGCACTGTCCGTAACCCGGCGGGTGCGGACCTCACGAAACGTGTTTTGAAACCCTATCTAAATTTTGCATTTTTGCCCAAATGATTTGAAATTACAAGGTTCTAATCCACCTATTTTGCAATGCAGATACACAAGATGTTTCTTTGGTGGGAAAGTGAACATGAAGATGTGGATCAAGCCGCATTATTCCATCCACCATCAATACAGGCTTTAAGAGCATGCGAACTACTAAAATTCTGGGCCATACTTGGCATGAGGTCTTAGGTAGACTTTCTACAATGGCTGGTAGACAGGTGGAGCACGCAGGACCAGTGTTTCATTATTGGTGGTCACTAGCTCAAAATCGAGCCAGAGGACATTTATTTTCTGATTGGTTTGCCAAAGAGAGGCGAAGGATTATCTCTATTTGGGTCTAGGCCAGGTGGCCAGTTTGTCGCTAGTCTCCGACTGGAGTTTTACAATGTCCAAACTGCGCACAAACAGATAGATGTTAATACCATCACTCGTCCTGAACTTAAAGTGATCGTATTTATTGTCACCAGACTGTGTGGAAGTGTAGCATTGCATCTAGCTACCGCTTCCCAAATGCGCATGGCATTAGACTGCTTCCGAGGCACCATCTTCAACTGGTGCGATGCTGTGTTGACCAATGTGAAAGGCCAATTGACTAGGGCAAAGAATGGACAACTAAAGAACTTTGGATATGGTTATTTAGTTGTGAGATTTTCCCTAGAGAGGGTACCTATGCTAGTTCCATAGCAACTTACCGTTGAGGCTGGACTTCCCCGAGATCCTAGGATTATGTGCTGGGTTGCAGTCATGGCCCGTCATCCTAAGGAGGGCACTGAGGTTGTTCAATTCCCACCTAAGTATTTTCGTTGGTTGGGAAAACAACTTTTCATGACATAGGACTTTCCATATGCTGGGATGGATTATCATGGTGATCCAGACATGGCTCTTCCACCAGGCGAGTAATGGGATGATACAGGTAAAATTGTTTTAAGCATTTTTCTAAATTATATATATATATATATATA
>APFE031220278.1:0-54835 GCA_000404065.3 Pinus taeda
CAATCTTCTTACCGTTAGCTATCATCACTTTCATGTTTGGTAAGGGAAATGAAAAGATATTGAGTTTCTTGGCCACGGTTTCATCTAGAAAATTTCAAAATTGTGTGTGCTTCCAGAGTCGATGAGAACCACTACATTGTTCTTCTTTATGTGTCCTTTGAACTTTAAAGTCTGAGGTTGTGGTATACCTGTCATGGCTGATAATGACACTTGTGGAATACTCCCGTCTTCTAATTCTGGTGAGAATTCTGGAGCATCTTCTATTTCTTCTATGTCAGAGTCTTCACTGTTTGAATCATTGGTTGCTTCACAATTATATAGGTTCTTTGGTTCTTTTCCTTTAGCACATCTATGTTTGGGGTCCCACTTCTCACCACAACGTTTACATTTACCCTCTTTTATCCTTTGCATATCCACATTAGATTTTTCATCTTCACGACGATGTGGTGGAACATATCTTGTATTATTGGAGTCCATACACTGGGTATCCTTCGTCTTGAATATGTTTTTTCCGCTTTTGACCAAAATATTGGTTCGGATTTCTTTTCAGCTGTTTTTGCTTTTCGTCTTGCTACTTCTATTGATGTAATGTCATGCATCTTAAGTTCTGCTTGTAAATGGGATTTGAGTCCTGAGATGTATGACTGAATTAGACGAGATTCTGATAACCCCGGTACTCGTGTTACTAAGGTCTCCCATTCTTGAGTGTATTCGTCCACACTTCCTTTTTGTCGTAACTTGATGAGTTTTGAAAAGAACTCTTCTTCTTTTACACCTTGGAATCTTTTAAAGAAGGCATCTTTAAATTTTCTCCAATTAAGACGTGTGTTGTTTTTTTCCACCACATATACCAGTTATATGCTTCTCCTTCCATTTTCATGGATGCATGTCTGAGCTTTTCGTCATCATCAGTGATGTCATATATCTCAAAGTATTATTCAGCTTTATTCATCCATGCAACATTGTTTTTTTCGTTTCCATTGAATTTAGGCATCTCGACTTTTGCCCTTCGCTGGTATGTGGCTAATGGTTGAGCGAAAAAAGGGTGTTGATTAGTAAGGGTATCCCAAAGTTGCTTGTTTGTAAGGGCTGTGTTACTTGCTTCTTGGTGGGAGGTCGCTGATTTTTTTGGCGATTCAACCTTTTCATCAGAGTCTGTTGACTTTGTTGAATCTGATGAGACGTGTTCTTGATTCTCTTCATTTTCTTTTAGCATTTGTTCAGGTGTACAATTCGTTTTTTTACACAGAATTTTCAGCATTGTTAAGACCTTTTTGATGTCTACTTCTGTTTAGACATGTTGATTTTCCATTTTTATTTCTATTCGATTTGTCGTATCTTGAAGATTTTTTATTTTGTCACCTTGCTCCTCAAGCTTAATCTGGAACCCGTTTAATCTTTTAGTGACCTCGTCGTGGTTGTTATTTATCTTATGCTCCGCATCCAACAATTTTTTTTGGAAATCCGCCATTTTCATTGTTGACATTGAGTGGGTTTGCGGAGGCGTATATTTATTTACCAGCGAAATTATTTTCCCTCTTTTTTTTTTGTTGGTTAAATTATCTAAAATAAATTTTTATACATATAACTTTTAATTAATTAATTAAATTTATATATATAACTTTTAATTAATTAAATAAATTTAATTAATTAAATTAACTTTTATATATATACTTTTAATTAATTAAATTAATTTAATTAATCAAATTATATATATTATATATAATATAATAATAGAATTATGTATATATGTTATAATATATTTATATTTTACGTTATATATATAAATTAAATGTTATATATATATATTTGACGTTATATATATATATATATATATATATATATACTTATATATATATATATATATATATATATATATTAATATTACATATAGTAATATAAATATATATTATATATATCGTGTAGTGGAACAGTCCTGGCTGAACGGTTTCGCCTGAAAAGGTCACCTCTGACAGTAACGTATTTTTTTATTTTTATTTTTTATTTTTTATTTTTATTGTTTCTTTATTGTTTCTTTATTATATAATTATAATTTATATTGTTTGATTGTTAATGAATTATAACCAAAGGGTACAACGAACAACTGGACGGTCAACGATACAATATGGTAGTTGAATGGCGTGATGCTTGGCAGAAAAAGCATATGGGGGTAAACGCTAGACTTGTCAAGACTATCAGGTGGTAGTTGGACGTTGCGGTTGGAGGATCGTGGGTCACGGTGCAGTGTGGTTGAGCGCTTTATGCAGGGTACGAACCGAGAGCAGCGTAGAGCGCGGGTGGGCAGTGTTACGTGGACTTGGAGTATGGACAGGGGGTCGAGTAGCAGACAGAGACACAAGCGGTGGTGTATGGGAGGTCTATCGTATAACGCCAACAGAAACTTGCAAACTGGGTGCGGTCACAGTGGTAGTGGAGGGCAACGGTAACTGTGTGACTCGTCGATGGGCAACGTAGTGGCTGTGTGTGGATTCCTTGTGCCACGAGTCTGGATGAGCAGCCACGACGGTGGTGGTGGAATAACACAAAATTCTGTGTATGTGTATTTGCGAGCCGAGAATCAACCGCTCTGATACCAATGAAACAGAAATCTTCCGATACGCAGAATTATATATATATATATATATAATATTTTATTAAAAGATGAATTACAGATGATGATTGTTTACAATGGGTTGCCTGGCTTATATACCCGCCATGGGCACCCTTTGGGAAAGGGCATGATCTTATGATCATGCCCTTTCGTCTAACTAAACCTAAAATTAAACAATAACCTAAAATTAACTAATTTTTTACATAACATGTACCTTTTGATTTTTGTATATTGTAAAATGAAAGCAAAATTATTATTATTATTATTTTTGGAGCATGGGTTTCATGCTCAAGGTCTTTTATTTTAGAGGTCAAGCACCCATTGAGTGCTTCTAGGGTTTGTCTTAGGTCAAAAAGTCAAATAGTCATTGTGATATGTTGAAGACCCCATCAGGGACATTGTAACTTGTAAAAAGAATTAATTTTGTATTTAAAAGTATCAAAATACCATTCAAGACCAAGTCAGCGTTCCAGCTAAGAAGTCAACGTATTTTGAGGATCTTCGTCCACCTTGGAAGCATATTGTTAAGTTTAGGTATGTTCTATGCTTAGAGCAATTAATTTCAATTTTCATAGTTAGCTCACATCAGCATTAAAGTAAATTGCAGATAGAACATAAACATAAATCGCAGGGGACAAGCCAAGACAAGAGGACACAAGATGTGTCGCTAGCCAGGGACAAACCCCAATGTGGGGAAACCCTTGATCAATTCTTCTTATATGTTCTTCAATAGTTTAGCAGAGAGAGAGAGAGAGATAAGACATTTACAACATAAGTCAACACTTTGACTTATCTAGATAAGAGCATAGATCATCTCTAAGAAGATGATGCATGAGATCAGTTGAAGACATGCTACTTCAACTGATTCTCCAAGGTGACTCCTTCACCTATCATTGTGCTGCATGCTGCACCCATCATCGCAATGTTGGACCTTATGACCATGCTGTACACATCATACTGCTGCACCTTATGCTGCATTGCTGTCCCAGTGTTTAGCTCTGCTATGTGCTTGCTGCACCATTGCTGCTTCGTGTACATGCTGCACCAAGTACCATATTGCTGCCCCATGCATCTTGGCAGCACTATGTCACCTCGCTGTCCCATGCATCTTGGCAACATTATGTCACCTTGCTGTCCCATGCATCCTGGTAGCGTTATGTCTTGCTGTCCTATGCATCTTGGCAGCATTATGTCACCTTGCTTTCCCATGCATCGTGGCAGCATTATGTCTTGCTGTCCCATGCATATTAGCAGCATTATGTCTTGCTGTCCCGTGCATCTTGGCAACATTATGTCACCTTGCTGTCCCATGCATATTGGCAGCATTATGTCTTGCTGTCCGATGCATCTTGGCATCATTATGTCTTGTTGTCCCATGCACCATACTATTATGTACAACCACCAATTTGGCTCCCACAGACTGCCCAACAATTTGGTCCGAACTGATCCTCAACACCTATAAGAAATGTCATAGACAACATACCTTAGCTCACTGTTTTGAGGTCTGATTTGTTTGCTGCAACTTAGGTCTGGTTAGGGCATATCACAGTGTCTTTGCCAGCCTTCTTTTCCACCCAGATTTGCTCCAAGGTGATGCGGCTGCCCTTCCTTGTGGGAATGAGACCCCTCACAATAATCTTGGGTAGTTCTAGCCTTTACAAGGTCCACAGCCTGCCCTCACAACAAGCTTCCATAGATTTGCAACAAACTAGTTAAGGGTTTGCCCGTCCTCTAAACAGTTGATGCGGCTGCCCTTCCTTGCAATAATTCAGTCCCCTGAGATGGCTTAAGACAACCCTTCAAACCTTCACTGGAATGCTGCCTTAGCTGTGGCTAAAACATAGAATGTTTAGGGTGGCTAAACAGCGTTTAGGGCAACTTTGATCTAGACAGCATATAGCCTTGTGTCCACAATAAGAGTTGCCCTCCATGTAAGCTACCACATCAGGACGTAGAGCCTTCTCTTCATTGCCTGCATCTAGATCTAGGGCGTGCCTTCTCTATGACAACGTTTAGCTAGGGCATCCTCTCCTTAGGGTTGCGTAGATTCTTAGGATCTCTTCCTCCCACCAAAAACCCAAAGACAAGTGGAGAGGAAGAGAACACAAGAAGTGTGTGTGAGAAATGACTCTCAAGTCGTCTCCTTTTATACTAAAACGTTGAGCACATTTGGGGTTTATCTGGTTGTTGGCTGACCTTGATGAATTGTCTTATAATACAAATAAATTCATAACTTCATGAATACTTATCAGAATCGACGTTGAGCACATTTGGGGTTTATCTGGTTGTTGGCTGACCTTGATGAATTGTCTTATAATACAAATAAATTCATAACTTCATGAATACTTATCAGAATCGGATGATCTTTAGATCAATCTTACACCTCTCGATGAGAGGGATCCAGGGAAAATATCAGCTGCCATAAATAAGATGACCCACATGGAGTTTGGCCCTAGTTGCCAATTTTAACACTCCCTCTCAACTAGGGAGAACTCCATCCACTGATCCATATGTCCGACTGTACTATATCTGCCATCAGTGCCCTGCACTGCTCTGCTCCGCTGAACCATGAAGAAGAATTGATCGAGTATGTCTCATACCATTCTCTACTGACCCGAAGTCAATTTTATTGATCCCGGATCAATATCACAAGAGAGTGTCTCAAACCACTCATACTGATCTTAGATTAGTTTCATTGATCCCAGATCAATGGAGGTCATCCTAGATACAGTGATTTGTCCATCGATAATACTACTATGGTCCCTAACCCCATTTCCCTGCTCATTGATCAGATGAGAGGTACTTCCCATGAGTCCCAGATTGCATGGGTAGGATGCCTCGACAAGAGAAGTAATCATCCTGTCCACAGAAGAACGAATCATCATGTCCAACAGTCGCCACAGGAGAACTAATCATCCTAGCACATAGGAGAACGAATCATCCTGTCCAACAGTCGCCATAGGAGAACTAATCATCCTGGCCCACAAGAGAACTAATCATCCTATCCCACAGTCGCCACAGGAGAACTAATCATCCTGGCCCATAGGAGAACTAACCATCTTGTCACATAGTCGCCACAGGAGAACTAATCATCCTGGCGCATAGGAGAACTAATCATCCTGGCGCATAGGAGAACTAATCATCCTGCCCCACAGTTGCCAAGGGGTGTCACAGAGGAAGGTTGAACCTTTCACCCTGTATATAGCGCACCACCAGGGGAGGGTGAGTCGCCTTGTGGTCGCATGTCGCTCCAAGAAGTACCCTGCGCCCCCTTGGAGCTCCCAAAGCTCAATCATACATCATGTAGGACTCTTATAAGAAGGTCTCTCAACGACTCCAAGTCGTTTGGGAAAGTCACAAATTTGACCTTTCCTGAGGGCTTTGAAAAAATGTCTGCAACCTGTACATCAGTTTCAATGCGATGGAGCCTCCTTGCTCATCGACATACCATATCCTAGATAGGGTAGTATTTGATGTCTATATGCTGGAGCAATTATAGAATACGAGATTCCTCAACAATTGAATCCCCTCCTAGTTGACATAGTATTACGGTGGTATCCATCATGTGTACAAATAGCTCGCTGAAGAGCTTCCACAACCAGGCAGCTTCACACGAGATCATACTCGTAGCTATGTATTCGGTCTTAGCGGTGCTTATGGCAACCGATTTCTGCTTCCTGCTTATCCATGATATTGAAGCAAAATCCAAGGAGATCCAACACTCAAAAGTGCTCTTGCGATCCTCCACATTGCCTACCTAGTCAGCATTCGAATAATCAAGCAGTGTCACATTTCCAGCAGTGTATCTCAATTCATGATAGATTGTGCCTTGAAGATAACTTAGAAGATTCTTGGCACCAATCCAGTGAGGCTCAACTATATATGAACTCATCATGCTAACTGTAAAACATATGTCTGGATGGAAGTCCACCAAGAACATCAACGCGAATGAGTTTTTGAAACTCAGAGGCATTTCCCAAATTTGGTTCGACATCACTACCATATAACTTCTGAAAGTTAAGATCCTCGAGGTAGTCACAGGTTTGTAGTTTATCATTCCACATCTGGAATCCAACTCCCTCTTACTTCTGCAAATGAGAGAGTCTGCACCTGTCAGAAATAGGTTGTCCTCATAAGGTGCTGGTATGAGAGGTCTATCATCCACAACCTTTGGGTAATGGTTTGGATTGGTTTCACTCCTAGTGAATCTCAACTTCATGAGACAGCTAGCAATCCTCTCATACTATGCCCCGGGGTGTTTTGCTTCAAGCCATAAAGGCTTTCTTCTACCTGTATACATGAGATTCCCGAGCATGAATCACAAACTCCTCGGGTTGTTCCATTCTTGTGGACCTTCTGCATGAGGGGAATGGTCCCCTTGTAAGATTTTCCTTCGGTACATCTTAGACATGTACCTTCATGCTCTTCATGAATTCAGGCATCCCTGTCACCATCTGACTCACATCGGGTAGGGCCCCATAGGTAGACCTCCGGTGTTATAGATGTGATATGTCAATTGACATGATCCCCAATGGACCATCCTGCAACTTGATACAAATTGCCAACCCTAAACCCATGAGAAAAAGCATCTTTGAAAATTCTATTTTTAAACATGTACCTTTCCATCGATGAATGCCACCCTGAAACCTTTGACTTCCATTTCCGAGATGGAAACCAGGTTCTTCTTGCGATTAGGTACATAAAAGAGATTCTTGTAAATGAATAGAGTTACCCTCATCCAATTGAGGGGTAACATGCCCTACACCCTTTCCGGGATAGGTGGCATCGACTCCAAGTATAATCCCACGGTTGTTTCTGTCTCTACCAAATTCAAGAGAGCACCCTTCTATCTGATGAGGTGCCTTGAAGCAGTATGATCAATAAGCCAGATTCACAAAGAATCTGAAGGAGAGGGCCAATACAAGATGATGCTTCTTTATCTTATCAGAAACAACATTTGATTCTTCATACCTAGGGTTCCTTGCTTTCTCTGAAGAGTCTGTCGTTTCCTTGATGACCTGCATTACCTGTTATTCCTTTGATCATTGAAGATGTCCCTAGAATGATTGTTATCATCATCAAGTGATGTGTCCCTACCTTAGACACTCCTTCGCATAATGGCCGAACTTATTACAACCAAGGCATCTGCCTTTCCTTCCACCCTTAGATCCGGACTTCCCATTGAAGTGATCTTTAGGTAGGCCATCAGAAACTTCCGCTGTGCCATTCTGATAATATTCTCTGCTTCGACTTCACCCTTGGTGAGTTTGAAGAGGGATGAAGAATCCATTGATCCTTTTGTCCTTTCCCAACTGTCTTCGGTGATTGCTCTTTCACTCTTGCTTGGGCATTGTCTTCACCTTAGCTTTGATACCATGTTAAGTTTAGGTATGTTCTATGCTTAGAGCAATTTATTTCAATTTTCATAGTTAGCTCTCGTCAACATTAAAGTAAATTGCAGATAGAATATAAACATAAATCGCAGGAGACAAGCCAAGACAAGAGGACACAAGATGTGGCGCTAGCCAGGGACAAACTCCAATGTGGGGAAACCTTTGATCAATTCTTCTTATATGTTCTTCAATAGTACAGCAGAGAGAGAGAGAGATAGTCCATTTACAACAAAAGTCAACACTTTGACTTATCTAGATAAGAGCATAGATCATCTCTAAGAAGATGATACATGAGATCAGTTGAAAACATGCTGCTTCAATTGATTCTCCAAGGTGACTCTTTCACCTATCATTGTGCTACATGCTGCACCATGCTACACCCATCATCACAATGCAGGACCTTATGACCATGCTGTACGCATCATACTGCTGCAACTTATGCTGCATTGCTTTCCCAGTGTTTAGCACTGCTGTACCTTGTGCCACTGTTGCACCATGTTGTCACCCATGTGCTTGCTGCACCATTGCTGCCTCGTGTACTTGCTGCACCAAGTACCATACTGCTGTCCCATGCATCTTTGCAGCACTATGTCACCTTGCTGTCCCATGCATCTTGGCAGCATTATGTCATCTTGCTGTCCCAAGCATCTTGGCAGCATTATGTCTTGCTGTCCCATGCATATTGGCAACATTATGTCTTGCTGTCCCATGCATTTTGGCAGCGTTATGTCACCTTGCTGTCCCATGCATATTTGCAGCATTATGTCTTGCTGTCCCATGCATCTTGGCAGCGTTATGTCTTGCTGTCCCATGCACCATACTATTAAGTACAACCACCAATTTGGCTCCCACAGACTGCCCAACAATCTGGTCCAAACTGATCCTCAACAGCTACAAGAAATGTCATAGACAACATACCTTAGCTCATTGTTTTGGGGTCTGATTTGTTTGCTGCAACTTAGGTCTGGTTAGGGCATATCACAGTGTTTTTGCCAGCCTTCTTTTCCGCCCAGATTTGCTCCAAGGTGATGCGGCTGCCCTTCCTTGTGGGGATGAGACCCATCACAATAATCTTAGGTGGTTCTAGCCTTTGCAAGGTCCACGGCCTGCCCTCGCAGCAAGCTTCCATAGATTTGCAGCAAACTAGTTAAGGGTTTGCCTGTCCTCTGAACAGTTAATGCGGCTGCCCTTCCTTGCAATAATTTGATCACCTGAGATGGCCTAAGACAACCCTTCAAACCTTCGCTGGAATGCTGCCTTAGTTGCGGCTAAAACAAAGAATGTTTAGGGTGGCTGAACAACGTTTAGGACAACTTTGATCTGGACAGCATATAGCCTTGTGTCCACCATAAGAGTTGCCCTCCATGTAAGCTACCACATCAGGACGTAGAGCCTTCTCTTCATTGCCTGCATCTAGCTCTAGGGCATGCCTTCTCTATGACAGCATTGAGCTAGGGCATCCTCTCCTTAGGGCTGCGTTGATTCTTAGGATCTCTTCCTCCTACCAATAACCCAAAGACAAGTGGAGAGGAAGAGAACACAATAGAAGTGTGTGTGAGAAATGACTCTAAAGTCATCTCCTTTTCTAAAACATTGAGCACATGTGGGGTTTATTTGGTTGCTGGTCGACCTTGATGATTTGTCTTATAACACAAGTAAATTCATAACTTCATGAATACCTATCAGAATCGGATGATCTTTAGATCAATCCTACACCTCTCGATGAGAGGGATCCAAGAAAAATATTAGATGCGATAAATAAGATGACCCACATGGAGTTTGGCCCTAGTTGCCAATTTTAACACGTATATATATGAGGGAACTCGACCTCCTAAGGACACAATTCATTCTCTCATCAAGAAACTGAAGGAGAAGAAGAAAGAGGCTAGCAAAGTAGAGGGACAAGGATCAAGTGTTTGAGCTATTTACTCTCTCTCTCTTCACACGTGTGAAGAAAGGAAGCTAGGGTTTCTATGGTTGGGTTAGGGTTTTGTTGTTGCAGGATCGAACTTGGAAAATGAGCAGGAAGAAGGTCGAATTAGGTCATCCTCAAGCCCTAGAAGAATGAGAAAGTCAAGCGAAGGTCTGAACAAGTCTTGGAAGCCTTAAATAAGCTCACACATGTGGACGCTACTGCTGTTGGGAGGGCTAAAAATTTCAAACCTGCAATAGAGGTCAAATTTTGTTGCTAGGGTCGAAGTTGTGTTGCTAGAAGAGATTTGACTGGGTTTAACTTGGACAAAAAGAAGCACATCATCAACGAGGCTGGACTTGGTCTTGGAAGGGTATTGGTCATGGAATTCATCAATTGAAGAACCTATAAGAAGAGGAGATTTACGAGTTTTCCTCTTAGGTGGAGAGGTTTTGGCCCTAGCTTGTAGCCTATATCCTTTGTTCTTGTATACTATTGTTCTTCTTGTTTTGGTAATTGTTTGATGATAAGAACAAACATCATGATAAGAGAAGAAGCTAATAAGTAAGAAAAAGTAAAAAGATATCACAAACAGTGATCAACTAAAGAGAAATTATCCTAACTATTGACCTATAGATTTCTCAACATGGTATGAGAACTAAGTTTGGCTAAGGGCATAATGAAGATATCCTCTACATTGAAGAAGTTCCTAAAGAAGTGTACAATGGTGGCAAGTCATCTTAAGAAGGGCATCAAAGAAGTATGGGATCTCTTATTTTCTCCTAAGATGGAAGTGACCAAGGCATCTGCAAAGGACGAAAGACTATTCTCAACACTTACTGGCACATTTCAAGACAAAAATATTTGGGTAATCGATAGTGGAGCATCAAGACATATGACTGATCAACACAAAAAACTAACATTGTCAAGAGGAAAGTCCACTTACTTCGTAGAGCTTGGTGACAACAAGAGCTACCTTGTGAGAGGAATTAGATCAACCTCGCTAGAGATGGCAAATGGAGGAAACATTCATCTCAACAATATCCAATTTGTTCTAGGTTTGTACAAGAATTTATTTTCCATTTCATGTCTAGACGGTAAGGGTGATAGAATTGCTTTCATAGATGGAAAGGTGTTGGTATGGAATAAAAACTTGAGCATAGAAGATGCCATGATAATTGGAATTCATGAAGGAAGACTTTACATATTGATGATTCCCCTCTCTCAAGCCTTGGTTCACATTGAAGTGAGCCCATGTGAACTTTGGCATAGAAAATTTGGTCATCTTTACTACAAAATCTTACCAACTCTAAACAAAACAGTAAATGGCATCCCCAAACTCAAGGAAGATCATGAAGTATGCAAGAGATGTGCATTGGGAAAAAACACTAAGAGACCATTCGGACGCAGTGCTTGAAGGTCAAAAGAAATTCAGGATCTTATTCATTTCGATGTTTGTGGTCCCATGCATCCAAAGTATCTTGGTGGTCATATGTATCATGTAACAATCATTGATGACCATTCAAGGAAAGCTTGGGTTTATCTGATGAATTCCAAGGATGATGTATTCAACAAATTTCAAGAATTCAAAGCTGAGGTAGAGCTAAGAGAACCTTATAGAAAGAAGGATAAAGATCTTAAGTTCTGACAGTGGAGGAGAATATACTTCAAAAGAACTCATAGCTTTCTGTAAGGAGGTTGGGATTAAGAGGGAGCTAATAGTCTCGTGCAATCCTGAACAAAATGGAGTTGCAGAACAAAAGAATCGATTCATTGGAGAAAGTGTAAAATCCATGCTACATGAGCAAGATTTGCCGAAATTTCTGTGGGGTGAAGCAACTAAGATTGTTGTATACATTCAAAATCAAAGTCCCCACAGGTCACTAGATAACACGAATCTCGAAGAAGCATTCACTGGGAAGAAACCAAGTATGGACCATCTTCGAATTTTTGGTTGTCCTTTTTATATTCATATACCGAAAAACAAGAGAAAGAAATTGGATCCTTCAGGCATGAAAGGAACATTTGTTGGCTACATTAATACTTGAAAGACATATAAGATCTGCATAAAGGAAGGTCACTAAGTAGAAGTTAGTTGAGATGTGATATTTGATGAAAGTATTGCATTCAAGAAATCAAAAGATCTTCCGATGGACTTTGATGATGAAGAACTTCCTTTATTTGAAGAGGAGGGCACAAGGGAAGGAGAAAAATCAAATCATGAAGATGAAGGTCCCAGTGAACCAGTACAACTGGTGGTCATCCCCGAAACTAGAAAAAAACCTAATTGGTTGAAGCCTACTCTACTAGATGCAGAAGGACATGGAACAACCCAGGGCACATTCAGGGAAAGTAAGAACCCCAAAAGATACTCTGGATATGCAATATGCATGACAAAGTTGATAGAAGCATAGCCATCCACCTTTGAAGAGGCTGTCAAACACCAAGAATGGAAGGATGCCATGAATGAAGAGTATTAATCGATAATGAAAAATAGAGTTTGGGAATTTGTACAGAGGCCTGAAGATAAATTTGTGGTAACTTCCAAATGGATCTACAAGATTAAACATGCGGTAGATGGAAGTATTGATAAGTATAAGGCAAGATTTGTGGCTAGTGGCTTCTCTCAACAAGAAGGCATCAATTATGAAGAGACATTTTCTCCTAGCAAGCTATACAACTATACGTTCATTGGTCTCTTTGGCAACATCGATGGGATGGAACATTCATCTAATGGATGTCAACACTGCATTCCTGAATGGCACGATTGATGAAGAAGTCTATATAGAGTAACCCTTGGGATTTGGAGTCAAGAATAGAGAGAGTTATGTTTGCAGGTTGAAGAAGACATTATATGGCCTTAAGCAAGCACCAAGGGCGTGGTATGCAAAGATGGATGCATACCTACAAAGATTGGGCTTCACAAAGAGTTTTGTTGATCTGAATCTCTATATCAAGGTTGTGAAGAATGGGCTTGTAATCATTCTTCTATATGTGGATGATCTTCTCTTGACTGGTGTGGAAGGTCGAATCTAAGAATGTAAGAGGCAACTAGCAGTAGAATTCGACATGAAGGATCTAGGGCTGATGCACTACTATCTGGTACTGGAAGTTTAGCTAGGACCTGTTGAGATTTATCTAGGTCAAGGAAAGTATGTGATCGAGATGTTGAGGAGGTTTGACACGATGGATTGCAAACCTATGATGACCCTTGTGATCACAAACTTGAAAAGGCTAAGGAGTTTCGAATCGATCCCAGTGGATTCTACCAAGTATATACAATTGATTGGCTCACTAAGGTACTTGGTGATTACTCGACCAAACATATGTTTTGCAGTGGATATTCTCAATTAGTTCCAAGTTGATCCAAAGCATGATCATTGGATAGTAGCCAAACACATACTGAGATATTTGCAAGGTACAATCCACTATTGCCTAAAGTATGACAGGAGGAATGATATCCACTTGATTGGATATACAGATTCCAACTAGGGAGGTAGTGAGCAGGATGGAAGAAGCGCTACCGGAGGATGTTTTAGGTTGGGATCCTCCATGGTCTCATGGATGAGCAAAAGCAAGAATCAGTTGCTTTGAGTAGTGCTGAGGTTGAATATATCGCAGCGTGTGAAGTAAGCAGAGAAGCTGTCTAGTTGAGGAAGCTGTTGTTCGACTTGTTTGAATGACCAATGGACCCTACGGTGATACATTGTGACAACACCAGTTGTCTAAGGTTGTTTGAAGACCTAGTGTTTCATGGAAAGACAAAGCATATAAACAAGTATCACTAAGTGTCACTACATTTGAAAGTTGGTGCAAGATGGTGTGTTGCAGCGACGATATATCTCCACTGATGAACAAGTAGATGACTTTTTCACTAAATCTATTCCTAATAAGAAGCTTGTGTATTTGAGGGACAAGCTTGGATTAGTTGTTATATCCTCCCTAGTTGAGACGAAGAGATAGACACATCATTGTTGTCTTGACTTGGGAAGAAAGAATGGAGGATTGGGTAAGCATCTAACATTTGATACTCCTTGAGGATGAGGTAAGGCATCCAAGATAAGAGTAGTCTTAGAGGATCGATATTCATTGAGGACTAGGAATCCAAGATATGAATAGTCCTAGAAGGTCATACCCTGTGAACACTCGGGTGGGGTATGTACTTTGAGAGACAATGATGAAGGTGTCTATAAATCACTGGTTTCACTGGGATTGTGCCTTGATTTTGTGGAGAGATAGAGCTGTTAGTCAAGGCCTTGTCATGTGACAATGCTGGTTGTTATGATGATGAATAAATCGGTTACCAATCCGACTCTTCTTATGAGATCTCTTCAGATTGAGAATGTCCATGTATCATTTATGAATACCTCCCTAGTTAAGAGGGAGTGTTGAAAAATGTGTAACTCGGTTCAATGTTCATAAATATGAAATGTACTTTTTGATTCTTGTGTATTGTAAAATGAAAGAAAAATTATTATTATTATTTTTGGAGCATGGGTTTCATGCTCAAGGTATTTTATTTTAGAGGTCAAGCACCCATTGAGTGCTTCTAGGATTTTTCCTAGGTCAAGAAGTCAAAAGAGTCATTGTAATATGTTGAGAATCCCATTGGGCACATTGTAACTTGTAAAAATAATTATTTTTGTATTTAAAGGTGTCAAAATACCCTTCAAGATCAAGTCGGCCTGCCAGCTAAGAAGTCAATCTATTTTGAGGATCTTCGTCTACCTTGGAAGCCTATATATAGGAGGGAACTCAACCTCCTAGAGACAATTCATTCTCTCATCAAGCAAGCAAAGGAGAAGAAGAAAGAGGCTCGCGAAGTAGAAGAAGGACAAGGATAAAGTGTTTGGGTTATTTTCTCTCTCTCTCTTCACATGTATGAAGAAAGGAAGCTAGGGTTTTTGCTATTGGGTTAGGGTTTTGCTGCTATAGGATCGAACTTGGAAAAGAAGTAGGAAAAAGGTCGAATTAGGTCATCCTCAAGCCCTAGAAGAAGGAGAAAGTCAAGCGAAGGTTTGAAGTGGTCTTGGAAGCCCTAAATAAGCTCACAAATGTGGAAGCTGTTGCTACTGGGAGGGACGGAAATTTCAGACTTGTAGTAGAGGCCGAAATTTTGTTGCTAGGGTCGAAGTTGTGCTGCTAGAAGAGATTTGACTAGGTTTAACTTGGACAAAAAGAAGCACATTATCAAGGAGGTTGGACTTGGTCTTAGGAGGGTGTTGGTCTTGGTTTAGAGGTCTTGGAATTCGTCAATTGAAGAATCTATAAGAAGAGAAGAGATTCACATGTTTTCTGTTGGACATTGGATAAACGAACGCTCTTGTGTGTCTTGTGACATGGACCAATCGCCTCTCGTGGATCCTTATCTCTGGTGATGCGATCGTTGACTAACACCTGTGGGTTTTGATCTAACGACAATCGTGATTCCCAACAAGTGCTTTCAGAGCGTAGTCACGAGTTCGATACACACCCAACTCACATTGGGGGGGAAAATGTTGGACATTAGATAAACCAACACTCTTGTGTGTTTCACGACATGGACTAATTGCCTCTCGTGGATCCTTATCTCTGGCGATGCGATTGTTGACTAACACCTGCGGGTTTTGGTCTAACGACAATCGTGATTCCTCTCAGGTGGAGAGGTTTTGGCCCTGGCTTGCAACCTATCCTGTGTTTTTGTGTACTACTGTTCTTCTTATTTTGGTAGCTGTTTGATGATAAGAACAAACATAATAATAAGAGAAGAAGCCCCTTCAATCATGCTACACCACCATAGAAGCCATTCGAAGTCTACCCTTCAAGTCGGCCTAAGAGGAGGGTCAGTCCTCTATTTATAGAGGTTGTCCACTCCAATACAATGCACTGACTTCACTCTGAAATTAGCACAGAAGAGAGGATAAGAAAAGGACGAAGAAGAGGCCTTCTAGGGCAATGGAGGAAGAGAGAAATAAGCCGAGGAGAAAGGGACTGTTTTTTCTAGGGTTAATATAGTCACACGTGGGAGTGAGGGAGGGATAATTGTGGTCATCATAACAGTACAATCACGACCCCATATATCTCATTGTTTAGGGCTCAAACTACGTCTACAAGGCCTCTCTGTCAAGCGTGGGAGAAGGGTATGCAAGCGAAGAAGGGAAGACAAGACTAACATAGTTTTGTGAGGATAATCACTCACACGTTCAGAAAATTAGCGCTGCATTGTTGCTGCCCTAAGTCTGCAACAGTTGCCGGAAGAAGTGCTAAAGGGAGGAAGACAAAGTGCTGCAAGAGGAAGTGATCTTGAAAGGACTTGACTTGTGCTTGAAGAATCTTCTAGTCAAGGTTCTAAGGTTTGGCATTGATCAATAGAAGCTTCAATAAGAGAAATTCACTAAAGGGTTTTCCTCTCAAGAGAAGAGAGGTTTTGCCCCTGACAGAGAGCCAACATCTTGTGTTCTTGTTTTTATGTTTTGGTAGTAGTTTGATGAAATACACATATGCACTAATAATAATAAGAAGAAGAAGCTAACAAGGAAAAGGAAAAATACTCCACAAATTGTTATCAAAGTAATGAAGAATCACAGTACACTACTTTGCCCTAGATTCTTCAACACTTCTTATACCCTTTACTCATCTTCCTTCTTCGCTGATTTCAGAGATGAGATGATGGTCCTTTTGTGATGTTGTATGACCCTTTATGTAGGAGTATGCCCCTCCTATTAGGCTGACTTGATCCCTATAATTCATATTGCTTCCTTTTATGATGTTGACAGATGGAGGAAGCTTGTGACTTTGCTTGGAGGTATTTCTTGGACTCTAATACGTAAATATACATGCTGTAGCATGCTCTTAAGGGTCTTCAATATTTATTTTGACTCTTTGACTATCCTATATCACTTTTACATGTGCTAGACCTATGCAATGAGTAAGAAACTCATTTCTATAATTTACAAGAATAATATTTCTTTTCTTTTACAAGTACAAAGATCAAAATTACATTTATGAAGATTGAACCTAGTTATACTTTCTTCAACACTCCCTCTTAACTAGGGAGGTATTCATAAATCATTACAAAGTGTTTGGCCATTTTCAATTTGAAGAATTAACATAAGAGAAATCAGATTGGCAATCCATCTGTTATAGTATCATAGTAACCAACATGGTTTCCACAGCAAGGCCTTGACTGACAACTCTATCTCTCATTAAATCATAGCATAATGTTTGCAAGACCAATGACTATAGACACCTTAATCATTTTCTCTCAAGGTACATACCCACCGGGTGTTCACTGAGTATGATTTTCTAGGACTATTCTTATCTTGGGTTCCCATCCCTCAAAGAATATCGGTCCTCTTGCCTACTCTTATCTTGGATGCCCTGCACATCCTCAAAGAGCATCGGATGCCAGATGATTACCCAATCCTTCCATTCTTTTTTCCCAAGTGAAGACAAGAATGTTGTATCTAGTCCATTCTTGTGAAGGAATGTACCTAAGTTCCCTCTGACTAGGGACTTGATTGAGCTCCTTCTGAACTAGGGACTCTTCTTACATCAACAACTTCTTCTTTATGGGTCCTTCAGCGGCTTGATCAATTTCTTTTCTTGATGTCATGAATTTTGTCGAGCTTCTTCCTTGTAGGGCATCAACGATTGATCACTTTCCTTCTTGGTTTGTCTTGTCCTTCCTTTCTTCATGGAAAGTGGCCTTCTTAATACATGTTTGGAACTTTTGTCATATAGCTACTTCTTTTTCATCATGCTTCTTTTCGGAATTTCCATTCATCATATGAATGCTTAGTTGTACTTGCACTTTACAATTCTTTGTTCTAGTAGCCCTACATGACTTCATCAAGATATTACTCAAAAATTAAATTAAATAGTACCTTGCTAGATGGCTTTCCATCATGTCATCTTGTTGGCTTGAATCAATATCTTGCATTTTCATATCTCCAAGGCCTTTCCAGGGGTCAAGGGTCCTTTGATCTTTTTCTTCCTTTGTTAGAGTTCTCGTGCCTTCTTCTAGGAGATGTCTTCAACATATCCGTCGGATGATGATTCCTAGTGACCATGGTGTCCTTTCATCTCTGATCTCTTTTCCCATATGCTTCTTCATATGTTGTTTAGTCAACCACCTCATACTACTTATGATGACATTTCTCATGTTGACCTTTATTGGTGTGTGAATCATGCCTTTGAGCATATTATTAATGAAAGAGATCTTCACTATTCTTGACCATGTTTTTTAGAGCCATTCCCCATGCTCATTAATACATATGATGAC
This sequence comes from Pinus taeda, assembly GCA_000404065.3. Classification (NCBI taxonomy): domain Eukaryota; kingdom Viridiplantae; phylum Streptophyta; class Pinopsida; order Pinales; family Pinaceae; genus Pinus; species Pinus taeda. Next base: position 18,180 of record APFE031220278.1, read on the forward strand.
ATGACTTTTAACTGAAAACATAGATGCATATATACCTCATCTTAGTTCTTTTCTTGATCATCTCAACTTCCTTTGACAACTTCCTAAATTGAGATTGCGTCAATTCCCTTTGTTTTGCTTCATCTTTTCTTGCCTGCATATCATCCTTTCTTGAATCCCTATGAGTGGAATTCCTATCGAGACATCTGCTTTTCTTGAAAGTTATGAACCTTTTATTGAAGATTCCACCGGAGGATTTAGTAGTCCTCATCCTGCAAATGCTCCTTGTTGATGATAGTGGCTTTCTAAGATTTGATCATGATCATTCCTTTCTGCATTGATGAGGTCATTCAATAGGTACATCCTTCCTAGATGAATATCTTTATCTGAGCTATCTCTACATAATGCTCCTATATTCCTGAAGATGCCAATTTTCATAAACCATGCATTCTATCCTATTTCTACATGTTCCTATGATACCCAAAACCTATGTCACACAGTTCGGGTTCGAATTTGAGTTCGCCAGTGGTTAAGTTCGATTCGAATTCGAATTTTCCTATGAGGTTCGACATTAAATTCAACTATACATATTTTTCAACATATATATACATATATATGACACAAAATAATAAAAAATCAAAATCAATCAGTGAAACTATACGAGTAGGAATTCTTAATACTTTTTAGTAAACATACATGAATAGATTAATCATAATACAATCTAATTATCAATGACATTAGTTAAATCAAAATGTAAACATACACCATTGTAGTTTGCAAATACAAAAAGGAATGACATAATTTTCAATCTCCAAAATTTAAAAGAAAAAATATGTATAATGTCAAAAAGTTATAATCTCGGAAAAAATCACATAATTAAAATATAATCATAATTTAAACATAAAAATTACAAGAGAACTATATTTCAAAATCATAGAGAAATCACAAGCCACAAATCACGACCACGATTCATTTCACGCTCCAAGCGGCGGGGACAAGCAACGTCTAGAAATTGAATTCAGGAAATTGTATAGAATACAACACGTAGCAGCAACACTGAGCACAATAGAGGGAGTACACTCAGATTGAATTTGGCTTGTGAAAATCTATCGACAACCATGGTAAATAAGGCCAAACAAGTGGTTAGCACGGGAAACTAATTGGTGGGAAGAGGAACAAGAGAAAACCGCGTGTTGCCCATGGTTCTTCTCATAAACCTTAAAACAACTAACATAAACCGCCCAAACTTTAACCTCGAACCCCTAAAAAAAATTATAAAATTCGACTTTAGGTTCGTCTTTAGGTTCGCCTTCAAGTTCGAATTTGTTGAGGTTCGAATTCGTTTATGTTCGAATTTGAGGTTCGACTATCAGGTTCGCCGAACCAGAACAAATTTGAATTTTTTTTTGGGTTCGTTGAATTTCGAACCTCAAGGTTCAAATTCGGCGAATCCTGTGACATAGCCCAAAACCTTGAAAGAAGACTTATGTGAAGAAGTTGAATTTAATCATAGTAGAGATCTGGAGGGTCCTCCTTTTCTACTTCTTCTCTTCTTTCACTTCTAGGGTAATGTGAGCTTCTTCTCATTTCCTCTTATTGTTGTTCTTCTTAAATTTGGGACAATCCCTCTTATAGTGTCCATATTCTTGACAACCAAAGCATTGGACTTTTGACATATCTCTGTTACCCTTCCTTTGTGGACCAAACTTGCCAAATTTTCCTCTTCTCTTGGCCATAGCAGCAAATGCTTTCTCTTTTGATCCCACATCATCTTTGGCTTTGAGTCTAGCCTCCTCAATTTTGCATAGAGATCAAAGTTCATTTAGTGGGGTAGCTTCCTTCTTGGCATATATACTTGATGTGAAGTTGCCCCATTCCTTAGGTAGAGCATTGAGTACTGCAATTGTCATTTCTTTGTCAGAGATAACTTCTCCTAGCTCTTGTAGTCGATCTCTTATCTCAGATATTTTTATGAAGTAGGGAGCTATTCCTTCCCTGGATATCTTCATCTTATACAATTCATTACGCAATGATATCTCTTTTCCAGCTATGCTAATCGAGAATAGCTCCACCAGTTTATCATAGATTTCTTTCGATGTTTCAAGTTTGGAAACATAAGGAATGAGAGAGTCCTTGATCGATTCTATTTGAACTCTTTGAGCCCTTGTTTCATCCTTATTATACTTTGATAGGGCTTGAGTTTGTTCCTTAGCAGGGACAGTGATACTCACTTTGATGTGGTCTAGAATTTCATTCTCCTTGAGAAGTAAATCAGTCCTCTTTTTCCATGCAAGGAAATTAGCAGTCGCAACCAATTTGTTGCTTTCCTTGGAAAAAGACATTGTGATATGTTGAGAAGAGGACATACAAATACTTAATTGATATTGTTGGTGATGAAGAAGTCTTTGCTACTTCCTTGAAGATTTGATGATTTGTCTTCTTGGATATTAGAGATCTTCAAATTGCCTCCTTCAAGGTGCTTTGAAAGAGATTGCTTGGTGATGAAGACTTCTTAGTGTGTGAGGCTTGAATTGAAGTGCTTTCCTTTTCTTGAAGATGATGTATCTTGATGTAAATTCTTCTTTGAATGGATCTTCTTGTAGGTGCCTTTATATGAAAGACTCTTCTTCTTTCTTTGTAGTCCTTCTTGAGGGATCTAGAATGGTAGATGGTAGACCTCCTTGTTTTTGATGGATTTGAAACGCTTAGCTTGTAGATCTAATGCTTCAACCTTGTATGTGTTCTTGAGATGCCATTCCTTGATGTGTCACCTTAGCTCCAATACCATGTTGAAGAATTTAGGGCATCTGAGTTATGATGAGATTCTTCTAGCAATGATAACAATTTGTGATGTACTTTTACTTTTCTTGTTAACAAGATTTTCTTCTTGTTATTATTATTGTATGTTCTCTAACTTCATCAAACAATTACCAAAAACAAAAGAGACAAGAACACAAGATGTTGGCTCTCAGTCAGGCCAAAACCTCTCTCTCCTAGAGAGGAAAACTCCTCTTCAAGTTTCTCTTATTGAAGCTTCAATTGACAAATGCCAAAACCTAGACCCTTGACAAGCAAACCCTAGACCCTTGACAAGAAGATCCTCCAAGCTCAAGTCAAACCTTTCTCCTTTGATCTGAGATCACTTCCTTTTGCAGCTTTTTGTCCTCCTTCCAACACTTTGGTCCTCCTTCTTCTAGCACTTCATCCTCTCACTATGTTCTTCTTCTGACCACTGATAACAACCCTAGTTATGCTTGCCCTAGAAGAGATGTTTCTCCTTGTTCCTTTGTAGACACTCTCACTTAGGAAGAGGACTCTATACTTTATCCAATATCTATCTTTCTTTAGATATAGTTGCAGATGTGATGTGGCAGTAGTGTGGCCCTAATTCTTCGCACGTGTGAGAGGATTTCTTCACAAAATGGTGCTTGACTCCTTCTCTTTCCTTCGATAGAGTAGTCTCTTCCTTTGCTTGAGTAAGAGGCCTAATAGGCACTCTTTCCTAGCCCAACCAATTCTCTTTGTATGACTGCAATAGGAGGGTTGTTATGACAACAAAGAGAGCCTCCCTTCCTTCGCATGTGTGACTGTAATAGGCCTTAAGACAACTCTATAAAACTCAGTTTTCTTCCTTCCTTCTTCGTTGCGCTAGAGACACCTTTCTTTGTCCTTCTTATACACTTTACTCATCTTCCTTCTTTGCTGATTTTAGAGATGAGCTGATGGTTCTTTTGTGATGTCGTATGACCCTTTATATAGGCCCCTCCTATTAGGCCGACTTGATGACTTGAGGCCGACTTGATCCCTATAATTCGGATTGCTTCCTTTTATGATGCCGACATATGGAGGAGGCTTGTGACTTTGCTTGGAGGTATTTCTTGGACTCTAATACATAAATATACATGGTGTAGCATGCACTTAAGTGTCTTCAATATTTCTTTTGACTCTTTGACTACCCTATAACACTTTGACATGTGCTAGACCTATGCAATGAGCAAGAAACTCATTTCTATAATTTAGAAAAATAATATTTCGTTTCTTTTACAAGTACAAAGATCAAAATTACATTTATGAAGATCGAACCTAGTTATACTTTCTTCAACACCTAGTTCATATGGAAATATCTCCTGTTGGGCTATGGCATAAAAGATATGGTCATCTTCACCACAGAGTCATTCCTACTCTTAAACATCTAGTTCATGGCATTCCCGATATCAAAGAAGATTGTGAAGGAGTTTGCAAGGGATGCTCTTTGGGAAAACATACAAGAAAACCATTTTCAAATAGTGAAACAAGGTCTAAAGAAATATTAGACCTGATACATTCTGATGTGTGTGGGCCCATGTCCTGACAAATCACTCGGAGGTTATCTTTACTATGTGACATTTATTGATGATCACTCTAGGAACGCATGGCTCTATCTTCTCAAGAAAAGGGATGAAGTATTTGATGAATTCAAGGAGTTTAGATGCGAAATGGAAACCCTAACCGAAAGAAAGATAACAACTTTGAGATCTGACAATTGTGAGAAATACACTTCTAAAGAATTAATTGCATATTGTAAAGAAGAAGGAATTAAGAGGGAGCTTATTGTTCCCTACTATCCCGAACAAAATGGAGTGGCGAAAGAAAGAACAGGACAATTGAAGAAGGTGTACGAACAATGCTACTTGATCAATATTCACCAAAGTTTCTATGGGGAGAAGCAACAATGATAGTTGTATATATTCAAAATAGAAGTCCTCAGAATTCTCGATAATATGACACCCGAGGAAGCATTCACAGGAAAGAAGCCAAGTGTGGACCATCTCCGAATTTTTGGGAGTCCTGCATATATCCATGTTCCAAAGGACCAAGTGAAAGAAGTTGGATTCTACAAGCATTAAAGGGATCTTTGTTCCCTATACTCTATCCTCAAAGGCATATAGAATCTACATCAAGGAAAGGAGGTACATTGAAGTAAGCAGGGACGTTATATTTGTTGAGAATCAAGCCTAGAAAAAGTCGAAGGATATTCCTATTGGTTTTGATGATGAAGATCTACCATATTTGAAGAAGAAGAACTACAACCAGACAACCCTTCTACAATTCAAGAGGAAGAAGAAGAACCAAGTGAGCCTATTCAAGTTGTGGTCATACTGAGCACAAGGAAAAGGCCAAATTGGTTAAAAGTTGCTCTTGAAGATGCAAAAAGGCACGAAGAGATATTTTGGATATGCTGCATATATGACAAGATTAATTGAAGCAGAATCATCTACATTTGAAGGTGCTGCTCATCAAGAAGTATGGAAGAAAGCTATGTAGGAGGAATATCAATCCATCTTGAAGAATGGGGTTTAGGAAATTGTTCCTAGACCTAGTGACAACTCGGTTGTCTCCTCGAAATGGATCTACAAGATCAAACACGTTGTTGATGGAAGCATATATAAATACAAGGCCAAATTTGTTGCAAGGGGTTTCTCTCAAAAGGAAGGCATAGATTATGAAGAAACCTTTGCACCCACTGCAAGGTATACTACCATTAGATCTTTGGTTTCGTTGGCTGCTACAATGGGATGGAACATCCATCAAATGGATGTGAAGACAACATTTCTGAATGGGACCATTAATGAGGAAGTATACATTCAACAACCCAAAGGCTTTGAAGAAAATAGCAGGGACACTCATGTCTGTCAACTCAAGAAGGTTATGTATGGTTTGAAGCAAGCTCCTAGGGCATGGTGTGCAAGAATGGATGCATACCTTCTAAGAATTGGGTTCGTAAAGAGTTCCGCTAATCCTAATCTCTACATCAAGGTTGTGAATAATGAGCTAGTCATTGTTCTATTGTATGTGGATGATCTATTCATCACAGGTGTGGAGAGAAGAATATAAGAATGTAAGAAGATGCTGGCAACCGAATTTGAGATGAAGGATCTAGGATTGATGCACTATTACCTAGGTCTGTAAGTATGGCAAAATCCCGGGGAGATATATTTGGGGCAAGGAAAGTACATCATCAAGTTGTTGCATAAATTTGGGATGATGGATTCCAATCCCATGACTACTCCTATGATCACCAATCTCAAGAAGTTGAGGATATCCAACTCAAGTCTTGTGGATCCTACCTCCTATAGTTAGTTGGTAGGTTCTCTGATGTATTTAATAAATACTAGGTTGGATATATGTTTTGCTGTGAACATCCTCAGTCAGTTTCAGTAGCCTCGCCATGATCACTGGATAGATGCCAAGCATGTATTGAGATATCTTCGTGGTACGATACATCACTGCCTAAAGTACAATAGCAAGGAAGTCAAATTGATTGGCTTCACAGATTCAGATTGGGGTGGAAGTGAGACTAATAGGAGAAGCACTATCAGAGGATGCTTTAGTTTGGGATTTGCCATGATCTCATGCATGAGTAGGAAGCAAGATCCTGTTGCTTTGAGTAGTGGTGAAGCAGAGTACGTGGTTGCATGTGAAGTAGGAAAGGAGGTTGTATGGTTGAGGAAGCTTCTAACAAATTCGTTCGAGAAGCCTCCAGATCCTACTGTGATTAATTGTGATAATCAAAATTATATCAAGATGTCTGAAGATCTCGTGTTTCATGCTAGGACAAAGCATATCAACAATAAGTTCCACTATATTAGGAACTTGGTGCAGAATGGGATCATGAAGCTACAGTATGTCCCGACAGATGATCAGGTAGCTGATATACTAACAAAGTCTCTTCCTAATAAGAAGTTTGAGTATCTTAGAAGCATGCTTGGTTTAGTTGATATTGCTGATTTAGTTGATGATGATTAAAGTTTGGAAGAGATTTGTTGAGGCCTTGTGTGTGAGGCACATTGCCTAGGAGGACATCTGGCCGACATTATGAGTTGATGTCTAGTTCCTAAAGTAGGGAGGGTGGCATTGGTCTTGGAGCTCTGACCTTGAATACACACCTAGATCCCTGGGTTGATGGTTAGCAAGTAAGCTTGATGGTACCTAGAGAGGCTGGAAGCTTTAGTCTATCATAGTCCCAATTGGATAGATTGCCCTGGTCAGGAATCTAGTCCATTGCATTGCGGTGCCTAAACTGTTGAGAGACCTTGGATAGAGTTCCCTGGTCAGGAATCTAGTCCATGGCATTGTGGTGCCTAAACTCTTCATAGTTCATATAGTTTGATATCTTACATATGAATACCTCTGTAGTTAAAAGGGAGTGTTGAAAAATGTAACTAGGTTTGGTCTTCATAAAGTGTATTTATCAAAAGAATTTTTATTATTGTTACAATGACTTATTAAAGCATGGGTTTCATGCTTGGGTCATCATTATATTAGTCAAAGTCCCCATTGTGGACTCCTGGGATTAATATTGAGTCAATAGAGTCATTGTATATTTTATGAGACTCTTCTTGGGCTTTTGAATGATGTAAAAAAATTATTATTAAGTCAAATATGATTTATGTTATCTCCACGCCAAGCTTGCCTAAAGGAGATCAAGTCGGCCTAAGAGATCGAATTCATTTGGAGCATCTCATCTCAAGCAAGTTTGATATCTCTAGTGAAGCTGGAAAAAGTGCGAAGTGGGTCAAGGAAGTCAAAAGACGTGCGAGTTGGGTCAAAGTCAATGAGAAAAAGAAAATCGAAGTTTTTGTGGTTCTCTCTCTCTCTTTTGTGCCCTAGTTTGGGAGATTGAAGTGTTTTTGTTGTTGCTGCCAGTTGCTGCATAGTTGAAGTTGTTGCTACAAGAGGGTAGAAGATCTGGAAGGGTTGAGTTGGTGTGGAGGGAATGTTTGATCTATGTTGAAGACTTTGAAAGAAAACTATTGAAGGAAGTGATTTTTTTAGCATTTTTCCCTAGAGAGGGGTTTTGCCTTGGCATAGTGCCTACATCTTGTGTCTTGTGTTTTTGTGACCTTCATACACACATAATTTGGTAATTACTTGATGAAAGATAAGATAATAAGGAAGTAAAAGAAGCCAACATAACTCACAAGTAATAATCAACAAAGATGAATCAAACTCTAATCTACTTGCATTGATTTCTCAACAGAAAGCACTATAGATTTCTTTCTTGGCTGAATCAGGAATTCCTTCCAGTGTCTCAACATGTTTGCTCAACAGGCTTAAACATAAATCATCTGGCGAAGGAGGTATAACTTGGGTCACATAGTGTTTGTCCTGGGAAGGCTCCCATTCAACTAAAGAAGTGGGGTTGTCATTGTTGATTTTCTAGTGCAATCAAGACTAGTACAATTTTTCAAATTGATAACTACTTCCAATGATACAATTAAACTTCTTTAGAGCATTTAATCATTAAGTAGTTATACATGAAAAATTTCAACCAATAAATTCTTCATTAGAGCAATAGAGATCACAGTAAACAACAAACAAGAGACACCAAAATTTAGGTCAACAACCAGCACAAAACCGACAAGGGGAAAACTCAACAATCTTTCCTTATGAGAGAGAGTTCAATTCATCAAAATGTACATCAAAATATTCCAAACAAGATTCCAATCTCTAACCTCAATATTTCCAAAGTCAAACTAGTGAAAGGAGAGAAAAAATGGTCAACAATTCCAGTGAGTGTAGATGTTGACCTGCGGTCAACCCTCGTTCAATGAGCCAAAACAAGAGCAAAATTTCGGTCAAACAGAGTCAATGAACCACTGAATATTTCGGCTTCCAAAACTAGTGAAAGTCTCAGTCAAATAAAAGCAGGAATACTCAAGTCAGCGCTAGTCAAAGGAAAAAAACAAGAGAGTTTGTCAATGCAATTTTGTTTCTTCTTCTCCTTCGCATGTGTGGATTGTTCTTCTTCAATTTCAGATTGAATTGATGAGTTGATGTGTGTCCCAAATGATGTCAACAAACTTCTATTTATACGTGAGTTAGGAGGAGGGTTTTGACCATAGGGTCAAAGCCATCCAATGAGTGGGGTTGACTTGACCAAGTGAGGCCGACATTGTCAACATGAAAAATATATAATTTCTCCTTTGCTTTGCGAATGAATATATCAACTGAAGTTATCAATTTTCAACACTCCCTCTTAGCTATGTAGGTATTTTTCATTCTCTCTCTCTCTCTCAAGATCAATCTCCCCGACCAATCTATTGGTCTCTCAGTAACAACCCAAGGGAAAGATCAAATGTACAAGTCTCATCATAAGGAAAGATACATAGCATCAAACACATCCCATAAGCCAAAACCCAATGAAATCAATGTTAGTGCCCAACTGACCATGGGATCAATCAATGAGACCAAACTTTCCAACCATATGCAATGGTTTTTCAGTCAAGCACAATGGCCCAAAATAGTACACAAGGTCCATCTCCCTGACCATAAACAAAGTCTCTTGATCCATGACCCAAGGGAGGAATCCTTATCTTGATATCATTCTCCCCGACTATCTAGTCTTTGAGGCAAATATAATGACCCAAGGGAGAGAACTCAAAATCAATGTCCCTGACCAAACCCATTGGTCTCTCAGTCAAACACAATGACTTAAGGGATCACTTTAGAGGCCTCAAAAACCAAAACCCAAACTCCCCAACCATATTAGTTTCTCAGTCAGTCTCAATGAAATAAGGGAGTATTTGAGACAATCTTCTCGACCATATGGTATCTTAGCTAAGACCAAGGAAGATTGTCAAATACACGATCTTATACAATCAATGCTCCCTCTCTCCCAGAGAGGGATTCTCAACAACTCCAAGTTGTTCTCTGAAATAAGCAGACTTCATCCAGGACAATGGCTTTGTCAAAACATCAACAAGTTGCTCATCAGTAGGGACATATTCGAGCCTTACAACTTCCCTTTGGACAATAGTCTAGATGTAATGATACTTGATCTCAATGTGCTTCGACTTGTCATGAAAAATCGGGTTCTCAGAAAGCTTTACACAACTTTGATTATCACAATATATAATGGTCAATTCCAACACTTGATCAAACAAACCAACAAACAACGTAGGAAGCCACGCAACTTCACAATAGTTAGCTTTACCCGTACGAAGAGCAACAAAAAATTGCTTCTTACTAGACCATGAAATCGTAATAGAGCCCAAGCTAAAATAGAAACCAGAGGTGTTCGTCTTATCATCAGTGCATCCAACCCAATCAACATCAGTAAAACCATGTACCTACCGTTTTACATTAGAAAGATATCTCAAACCATAATCAATGGGTGCCATGAAGATATCTCAATATATGTTTTGTTGCAACCCAGTGCACATGTCAGGGCTCAACCAAGAATTGGCTCAACGTGTTCACAACATAGCAGATTCAGGTCTTGTGTTCACCAGATAGTTCAATGAGCCAATCAATTTGCGATACATAGAGGGATCAATCAAATCAGAATCACAATCACGTATCTTCTTCAAATTTGTCACCATGGGAGTGTCCATGGACTTACAGTCCATCATGCCAAATTTCGGAAGGATCTTAATAGTGTGCTTGCCTTGTGCAACAAAGATTTCATTAGGCTTTTGCCAAATTTCCAATCCCAAATAATAATGCATAAGACCAAGATCCTTCATCTCAAATGCAAAAATCAAATGCCTCTTACACTAGACAATGAGAACCTCAGCCCCTATCAGAAACAAATCATCTACATACAACAACAAAATCAAGGGCTCACCTTCAATAACTTTGAATTACAAATTCGGATCATAATCACTCTTTTTGAAACCAAGGCTCAACAAATAGCTATCAATGCGAGAGTACCGTGCATGAGGAGCCTACTTAAGCCCATACAAGGCTTTCTTCAATTTGCAAACATGTGTCTCTCTGTCATGAAGCTCAAAGTCTTGCACAATATAAGCTTCCTCTTCAATAACTCGATTCAGAATGGTAGTCTTGACATCCATTTGATGTAATTTCCAACCCGCAATAGAAGCAAGAGCGATAACATATCTAATAGAAGAATACCTGGCAATTGGAGCAAATGTGTCTTCATAATCCTCTCCCATCTAGGAGAATTATCGGGCCACAAATCTTGCCTTGTACTTCTCATTACTTCCATTAGTTGCATGCTTGATTTTGTAGATCCATTTGGAAGACACAACATATTTCCCTCCAGGTCTTGGCACTGTTGAAATATGTAACTAGGTTCAATGTTCATAATGACGTATATAATCATGATTTTATGTATTTAATGAAAAGAGAAAAATAAATTTATTATTGTTGTTCTTGAGGCATGGGTTTCATGCTCAAGAGAAATTTATTTTTAGGTGAAGCACCCATTGAGTGCTTCTAGGTTTGTCATAAATTCAATTGAGTCATTGTCATGTATTCAAGACCCATTTGGGCATGTTACATATTGTAAAAAAAATTATTTGAGTCAAAATAGAGTCAAAAGACCCTCCAAGACCTCATCATGGTGCAAAGATCAAGTCGGCCTACATGAAGGGACAAGTCCACCGAAAGATAGCAATTTGTACCCCTCACACGCCTATAAATAAGAAGGAACTCAACCTTAATTTGTCACTCACTCACACAAGTTCGATCTCCAAAAGACAGAAGCTGGAAAAGGACGACAAGGAAGAAGAAGAGCTAGATCGAAGTTTTTGTGTCTCTTTCTCTCTCTCATGTTAGGGTTTCCACATTTGTTGGGCAAGTCGAAGTGCTGAAGAGTTATTGGGCAAGTTGAAGCACTAAAAAACTGTTGGGTCGATGTTCTAGAAGAATTTACTGGGCAAGTCAAAGTTTCAGAAGAATTTGTTGGGTAAGTCGAAGCTGCAGAAGAATTTGTTGGGTAGGTCAAAGTTGTAGAAGAATTTGCTGGGCAGGTTGAAGTTGCAGAAGAATTTGTTGGGCAGGTCGAAGTTGCAGAAGAATTTGCTGGGCAGAAGAATCTACTGGGGATTGAAATTGTAGAAGTGACAAGGAAGCAAGAAAGGTTTGACTTGGTCTTGGAGGGTCTAGGTCAAGGGTCATAGGTCTTGGAATTCGTCAATTGAAGATTCTATAAGAAGAAGAATTCTTGTGGGTTTTCCTCTCAGAGTTGGAGAGGTTTTGGCCCTGGTTGATCGCCTACATCTTGTGTCCTATTGTCTCATTGTAATTTATGTTTTGGTAGTTGTTTGATGATAGAGAACACTAATTATAATAAAGGAAAAAATAAGTAAATCAAGAAAAGTAAAAATACATCACAAGCAATTATCAATAAAGGAGAAGCCACCTACACTTGTTGCCTGTAGATTTCTCAACATGGTATCAGAGCTAAGGTGACAAATCAAGGAAGGGCAGCTCAGAGGACACTCAAGTACCGAGCACTAGAAGATCATCAAGAGGATCAACACCATCAAAAGAGACCCCTCATCTCAAAGGCACTAGAAGGACAAGGATTAAATCATCATCTTGAAGAGAGTATCTAGAAGAAGACCTACACACCCTAGTTTGGTCAAAGAAAGATTCTACACTTAAAAGCATTCTTGGGAACCTCGCTCAAGAAAGGGAAGATCTTAGAAACCCTACCTCCACTAAAAAGACTTTGACACATCCATCTTCCATTATCAATATCATCATCACAATCAAGAAACCAATGAGTTGAAGATATTGTCATCTAGGAGTATCTTCACAAGTAAGTATCTTTATGTCCACATCTGAATCTATCAAAATGTCTTTTTGCAAGGAGAGTAACAAGTTGGTTGGGGCATCAAACTTTCTTGCATGGAAGAAGAGGACAACTTTGATCCTCATAAGAAATGAAGTCGTGAATTGTGTTAAGGGCTCAATCACTAAACATCTAGAGGAAGAAGCTCAAGCTCTTGCAAAGTACATGAAAGGGGAAGTAAGGGCTTTTAGGATTCTCATAAAATCCATTAAAGATCCCCTGATGTCTTATGTATCAAATTAGAAACATCAAAAGAAATATATGACAAACTTGTAGAAATATTTTGTGTAAGCACTGCAGGAGAAGTGATCTTGTTAAGACAAGAACTCTACAAGATGAAGATATCAAAAGAAGAAGGAATAGCCTCATACTTTATGAGGATGTTAGAAATTAGAGACCAATTACAAGAGTTGGGAGAAATAATGTTTGTTAAGGAAATGACAACTATAGTACTCAATGCACTACTAGAGGAATGGGGCAACTTTACATCAAGAATTTATGGAAAGAAAGAGGCTACCCCGTTCAGTGAACTATGGTCACTATGCAAAATTGAAAAAACCAGGCTAAAGGCAAAAAGTGATGTAGGATCAAATGAGCAAACTCAAGCATTTGCTGCCATGGCAAGGAGAAATTGAAAGTTTGGAAAATTTGGTCCTCGGAAAAGGAAGAAGAATATGGTGAAGGTTCAATGCTACGACTATCAAGAATTTGGGCACTATAAGAGAGATTGTCCCAAGCTCGAGAAGGACAACAACAAAAGAGGAAGGGAGGAAGCCCATATCACTGAAGAAGTGGAAGAAGCTGAAAAGAAGAAATCGAAGGAGTAGGAAGTAAAAGATCTCTTCTATGATTGAGATATTCCTCTTCACCAAGTTCTTTTTAGTTCTTGTAAAATATAATGGGAGTAAGCATTAGAAGCATGATAGGATGCATCGTTTTTAGTAGATGGAATCATAGCATATGATGGAAGCAAGAGCTTATGACATCAAAAGAAGCTTGGAAGATAGCTGAAATAGAAGACTGTGGCAACCATCATTAGAAGAAAGTAGCTCTTGGTAACCTCATTAGAAGCATAAGTAGTACTTATGAAGTCATCTAGTATAGAGCTCATCATACATCATTGGAAAGGAGCATTTGCAGGATAAGGATAATCAAGATCCTCCGTTGGAATCTTCATTAGAAGGTTCATCTTTTGGAAGAAACAAGTGTCTCGCTAAGAATACCACCTTGGATGGGATTCACCATTTGGAAGAAAGATGATATGATTACAAAGTAATGCAACATGTCAAGATGATTGAAGTACTTTTGATCAAGGGAAAGAAGTTGTTGATATTTGTCTAGATGATCAAAAGAAGAAAATATGTATGTATGCATTTGTTTAATGAATCAGGTCAAGTCATCGTATAGTTGCAGATAGCATAGATGGATACTCTATCTCATGAGTATGATCAAAGGAAAGGGTTCTCTTATAGAAATGCATAAAGGCATAGTTCACATATTAACTAGATGAAATCAACATAATATGTCCTCATATGAAATATGATGTGGCTGACAAAGATGAAGGAACCATGATTGGAAGTTCTTTGGAAGCAATGTGTGAATAAGGAAAACAAGAGATTGTGAAAGATGCCACTGTGGTCACCTAGAAAAGGCAGTCAGCATCTAATGATTTGAAGAATTGGCCATGATATCTCCATGGGAAAGATATGAAGACTTTGGCAAAGTCTGGAAAGAAAGAAGACCCTCGACAATTGAATATCTTAGAGATGTGTCAATATATATGCAGGATGTTGATGTTGCAACAAGTAGATGTCATGATGAAGGGCCATCACAAAAGGTAATTTCTGATGTGATGTTATTTTTTTATTTTGAACAATATCTGGATGGGCTAATACAAGACTACCAAAAGGGAGTTGTGGATATCACCTACAACTAAGCACTCATCTGATTGGATGGAAGATCCAAAAGGAAACATGACGGAGAAGAGGTAGTTGTATGAAGAAGAGTCGGATGCGGATCAAAAGATCACTTTCCAATGAATAGAAAGATGACCTAACTGACATGAGTCATGAACAAAAGTGATGGATCGTTGATGCCCTACGAAGAAGTCCCAAAAGATGAAGGCTCCATAAAGATGAAGATGAAATTCATGATATTGAATGGAGGAGCTATACAAGCAGTTGAAGGTCCCATGATCTACACCTAAGAAGAGATAATTGTTGCTAGAAACAATTCCCTAGGAAAGAGGGAGCTTGGAAGCAAGTTTCTGATTAAGAAGAAACTTGGAAGCAAGTCCCTAGCTAAGAGGGAGCTTGGACAAGTCCCTGGTTGAGAGTGAGCTTGGGTACATTCCTTTTATGGGAATGGGTACATCCCTTCATAAAAATGCGTATATCCTCCCTAGTTGAGAGGGAGAGATTGGGTACATCATTCTTGTCTTCACTTTGGAAGAATGAATGGAGGATTGGGTAAGCATTTGGCATCCGATACTCTTTGAGGATGTGGTAGGGAATCCAAGATAAGAATAGTCGTAGAGGACTGATATTCTTTGAGGACTGGGAATCCAAAATAAGAAGTCTTGGAAGGACATACCCTATGAACACTTTGGTGGGGTATGTTCCTTGTGAGACAATGATGAAGGTGTCTATAAATCATTTGTCTCGCCAACATTATGCTCTGATCTTGTGGAGAGATAGAGCTATTAGTCGAGGCCTTGCTATGTGACAATGCTGGATGATATGATGCTAAACAGATGAATTACCAATCTAACTCTTCTTATGAGAATTCTTCAGATTGAGAATGCCCAAGTACTTTGTATGGATTATGAATACCTCCCTAGTTAAGAGGGAGTGTTGAAATATGTAACTAGGTTCGGTCTTCATAATGACATGTAATCACGAATTTATGTATTTAATGAAAAGAGAAAAATAAATTTATTATTGTTACCCTTGAGGCATGGGTTTCATGCTCAAGGGAATTTATTTTTAGGTCAAGCACCCATTGAGTGTTTCTAATTTTGTCATAAATTCAATTGACTCATTGTCATGTATTAAAGACCCATTTGGGCATGTTACATATTGTAAAGAAAATTTATTTGAGTCAAAATAGAGTCAAAAGACCCTCTAAGACCTCATCATGGTGCAAAGATCAAGTCTGCCTGAAGATAGCAATTCGTACCCCTCACAAGCCCATAAATAAGAAGGAACTTGACCTCATTTGGTCACTCACACAAGTTCGATCTCCAAAAGACAGAAGTTGGAAAAGGACGAAAAGGAAGAAGAAGAGCTAGATCGAAGTTTTTGGGTCCCTTTATCTCTCCCTAGTGTTACGGTTTCTACATTTGTTTCGCAAGTCGAAGTGTTGAAGAGTTGTTGGGTAAGTCGAAGTGTTGGAAAATTGTTGGGTCGAAGTTCCAAAAGAATTTGTTGGTCAAGTCGAAGCTGCAGAAGAATTTGCTGGGTAAGTCGAAGTTGTAGAAGAACTTGCTGGGTAGGGCGAAGTTCTAGAAGAATTTGTTGGATAGAAGAATCTACTGGGCATCGAAATTGTAGAAGTGGTAGAGAAGCAAGAGAGGTTTGACTTGGTCTTGGAAGGTCTAGGTCAAGGGTCATAAGTATTGGAATTCCTCAATTGAAGATTCTACAAGAAGAAGAATTCTTGTGGGTTTTCCTCTCAGAGTTGGAGAGGTTTTGGCCCCGGCTGATCACCTACATCTTGTGTCCTATTGTCTCATTGTTCTTTATATTTTGGTATCTATTTAATGATAGAGAACACTAATTATAATAAATGAAGGAAGAAGTAAATCAAGAAAAGTAAAAATACATCACAAGCAACTATCAATAAAGGTGAAATAACCTACACTTGCCGCCTCTATATTTCTCAATAGGCACAACTTCCCAAACATTGTTCTTCAATATAGATTGGTACTCTTCAATCATAACATCTTTCCAAACTTGATGTTCAATGACTTATTCATAGGTGGATGGCTCGGACTCAATGATCTTACACATCATTGTTGCATAGCTTGAATACTTCTTTGGCCTCTTGATTTCCTTGAAGGTCCCATGAGGTGCTGCATATCCTTTAGCTTCCTTCAAAGTTGTTTCAAGCTAAGCAGTCTCTTTCTAGTCTCAGGTACATCGACACTTGGTGAGTCAGCAAATTCATGTGGATCATCAGACTTTTCATGAGGATCTTGTTCCATAGGTTCAGGTTCTTAAGATTTCGATTCCACAATCTTAGGAGCCACTCACATTTCATCATCAGAATCTAAGTGTGATCCCTTGGACTTCTAGAAAGCAATATCCTCATAAACAATGGCATCCTGATAAGTTTCAATAGAACACTGTCTTGGTACATAGATCTTGAAGGCCTTTGAATTTTCACTGTAGCCAACAAAAGTTCCTTTCTTCGGAAGGTTCCAACTCCGTCCTTTTCTCCTTGGGCACATGAACATAAACAAGACAACCAAAAATTCTCAAGTGTTCACATTATGTCTCTCACCTGTGAATATTTCTTCAGGAGTCTTGTAATCCAATATTCAGTGTGGGCATCTATTTCGAACATAAACAACTGCCTTTGAATAGTAACATTGATAGCTCATGATCATGAAGCATGGCCTTCACAACTTCAATAATATTTCTACTCTTCCTTTCAACAATTCCATTTTGTTGGGGATAATAGAGAACCATCAACTCCCTCTTAATTACAACACCCCTATAGAAAGTAATCAACTCCTTGGATACATACTCCCTTTCATTGTCAGACCTTAAAGTCTTGATCCTTCTTCATGTAACATTTTGAACATGTGCCTTGAATTCTATAAACTTATCGAATACTTCATCCTTGGATTTCAAGAAATAAATCCATGTTTTATGAGAGTAATCATCAATGAAAGTAACATAGTACAAATGACCACCCATGGACTTGATAGACATGGGTCCACAAACATCAGAGTGCACAAGATCCAAGATTCCTTTGGATCTACTATCAATACTAGTACATCTTCCTTTGACATTTTTCACAAGCGCACATACCTTGAAAACTCTATCATGTTCAACCTTGATTTTAGGTACACCTTTAACGAAATCTTTCATTCTAGACAATGCTTTATAATGAACACGAGTGTACCTTCGATGCGGTAGTTCACAAAGATCAAATGTGTTATGTATCAAGGCTTGAATTGAGCGACCAAGGAGACGATAGAGGGCCTCCAATTCGTACACCAATGACTTTGGCAGATTCAATGGAGGATTCCTTCTTCCATACTAGAATTTGTCCATCAGTGAATGTAATTCTATATCCTTTGTATTCAAGAGATGAAATGGACAACAAATTCTTCTTCTAACCAGGAACATATAAAATATTGTTAATAGATTCCAATTGGAAGGACGATGAGCCAATGCTTTTGACTTTGTACTTGCCATTGTCTCCAAGCTTAGCGCTTTGAGCTATCTTTTTTTCAACCAATTCAGAGAGATTTTCATGACTTCCAGTGATGTGCCTAGAGGCACCACTAACGACCAACCAAATTTCATCATGACCCGCAATGGAACCAGTAAACGTAGAATAAAATGAATATTCAAAATCAAAATCTTTCTTTCTAGGCCTCCTCTTATGTGAGAGTTCACTAAGATCAACTGTAGAAGCATGGTGCTTCCCTTTGCTCTTTCGATCATTATTCCTTTGACACTTGTTTTGATAATGGCCATATGCTTGGCAACATAAGCATTGAACATTTGTCATGTCTCTCCTATCTTGAGGGGGAGGAGGATGTCTTCTTTGTGGATTAGGTCCCCTCCTTGGAGCAGGGATTGAATTAGGTCTTCTACCTGTATTTCTTTGAAATCTCACAAAACTTCTTCTACCTTTGCTATTCTTTGAGTGGGTTGCAAAAGCTTGAGAATCTTCACCTGGATTTGAAATCTTGCCTCTGGATAGGAGCATGGGTTCTTCTTGAGTGCAAGCAACAACCCATATCTTAAAGTATGAGCAGTTTCTCTTCCACTAATGCATGCTGCAAAAGGATCCCAAGCTTTAGGTAGTCCACTCATTGCCACAACTACTAATTCTTTGTTAAATACTTGTTCCTCAATAGCTTTGAGTTGATCTCTTATCTGAAATATTCTTACGAAGTATGATGCCACAATATCATTCTTTGTCATCTTGACATCACAATGGTGACCTAAGTCACATGACACGAGGACATGAGACACAGAGGACACGTAAATACGAGTATTCGACACGAGACATAATGATCCCGGAAATAGGACACAAGGGACACGTTTTATATATATATATATATATATATATATATATAATACTGAAATATAGTGCTTGATCCATATAGATATGAATAATGATGATATCCATTTAGTATTTAGTATACGCTATTTACTATCTAGTTTATTATTTTACTACGTCAATGATGTTCACAATTCAATGTTCATTGTTTATGTTATAATTTTTGTTATTAACTTCAAACAAGTTTGATCATGTTCAAACTTAACATAAATTTATGAACTATAAATTTATGTGTTCAAACTTCATTGTTGACCAGAGCATTAATCGAGCTTTCCCTCCCTTTAGATCTTCAAGGCGTAGTGAGTAATGAGCTCATGACGGGGAGCTGGGATTTTTATTTCAACACACGATCTATATGTGGTCACTGGTGTATAATTAAGTGAAGTTTCGTAGCCTATAACACAACTTATTAGAAATTTAAGTGCTCCAAACTCTCAGTAAAGCATGTAGACACTCTTCTGCTACATCTATACGTCCAGGTCAATGTGAAGTTGTGAGCATTGCGCTCGAATCTGATGGAATTCCTCACATTGCACAACAAATTGGATTCCAGTGACGAGCAAACACAACTTTGATGGTGAACAATGACAAAAAAAACCCAAAAGTAAACCATGTTGCAGGTTTTAAATGTCACTTTTCATGGGACACTTGTCCTAAGAACCAAAAACGTTAGGGCATGTTTTTGACATTTTTTAGGGCAGTTTTCGTGTCCGACACATTAAATACATGACACGAGACCTTGAGGGATGTGTCCTGTTACTTAGGTCAAAAGAAATGCATTTGACTCAAGTCCCATTTGGACTTTTGAAAGAGAAAAAATAAAAATTGAGTCAAAGTGTCAACATAAGACCAAGTCGGCCTGAGAGGCAACGATTCGACCCTCATGGACATGTATATATAGAGTCAACTCAACCTCTTAGAGACACATTTGCTTAGCTACAAAACACATTGATTTTTGTGCCAAAGATAAGAAGATAAGACAACCAAAGTCAAAGGAGAGAAAAATCATGATTTTTGCCCTAATTTTGCTCACACGTGCAAAAATTCTACGGTTTTCTAAGGCTACTACAGGGCCGAAATTTGGCCTTCACTGCAGGTCCATTTTTTTGTGATTTGACCAAATTTCAAAAGGGTTTGACCAATGTTGACTTTGACTTATTGGAGGAGACTTGGAGGAGGGTACATTTGGGTTCTTTGTGGCAGTCTTGGTCTTGGTCTTGGGTATTGGATATTTCATTTTGATCTGATTCTATAAGCGAAGGTTTGGGTTTCCCCCCTTGCGGGGTTTTGCCTTGGCTTGGTGTTTAACTTCTTGTGTTCTTTGTCTCTTTGTGGTCTTCATGTATTGTATATTTGTATAATTACTTGATGAAGAAGATACTATAAGTAATAAGAAGCCAACAAACATTCACAAGTAATTATAAATTTAAGAGAAATTAAGCATTTTCTTCTCGCACTTGGTTTCTCAACACTGTCAAGAGAGCAAAGTCTGAGGAGAGGGCAGTTGCAAGCCTGGGTGAGGGCCACAGACCCAAGAAGGTTTTGCGCAGATAAATCACGATACTTTTTATGTAGAAGACTTCAGATTCCACTGTACAAAATTTTGAAGGGGCTCTAATGAATGCCCTGTTATTTGTCGTCCTCCTAGCCAGGTTCATTTTTGGTTGCATTCCTTTACTATTAATGTTGCATTAGGTTTATGAAAGGTTACGTGTGTACTGTTGCCGTTTTTGCATTGGCATTGATGAGAGGATTAATTTAAATTAATATAATTCATGCCTTTGTATTTCTTCTCAATTTCATTGTGTTGGGTGTCCTTTCAGCTTTTGCATGTGGGATGCACATTGTCTTCAAACAAGCTTATTTGGTGACATTGAGTATCTTTACATCATAGTGGTTTACAATTTCCCTGAATGGTTTATCTGGGTGCTCTTCGTTCCTTTGGCATTTTATGATTTAGGAGCAACAATAGATCTTGCCAATTTGGAACAAAGAGCCTGTCTATGTGATGATGGTGCATCTTCCAAATCATTGGCCACACACTATTCTTTCCAGCAACAGAGGAAGCGAAGGAAGAAAAAGAGGAGGGAAGAAGATTTGCATCCTACAGCAACTGCTACTACAAGAAGCAGTTGTTTACCTAATTCACTAGGACGAGGGTTAAAAAGAAAGGAAGTTGATTCTATTGATGATGGGAATCGTGGAGCTAGAGGTCTAGCAAGTAGAGGAAAAGGGAAGTGAAAATTAAATGATGGGATGACCCAAGAAAAAAAGGTTTATGAGGTCCAGTATGAAGAAGGTTCAGTGTTCCGAGGATGATGAAGCCAAAGTACAACACATGGAAGAAAATCATGCAAAAGAAGGAATTACTACAATTGTTGAGCCTGTAGATGTAGAAGCATCTTCTCACCAAATGGACTTAATAGAGAATAATGAAGTTTCATTTAGCATTAAAAATAATCCTGTTGGAGATGATGTTCAACAAGATGTAAATCCAGGTGCTAATGGCATTGAACAAAATGTAATTGAAAAGAATGGTGCTAATGGCATTGAAGACGGGCTTCAGATTTTGCATATTTCAATCCAATCCTAAAAGTGGTGAATTGTCATCTTCTCAACAGAGGTCCCAGCCCAATGCTACAGTTGGAAATGATGAAGAGAGGAGAGATTGGCCTAACCCATTTTCTACTGCCAGATGCTTTGTATAGTAAAGAGCAACAACATTGGCAGCTTGTCAAGAAAAGCTTTATGGCAATGACTATTGAAAATTGGTAGCTTCAGTCAGTATTTTCATTGGCAAAGCAAAGGAGAAATTATATATTTTTCATGTTCATGAAGTCGGCATTCATTGAATGGGTTTGACCTTATGGTCAAAACCCTCCTACTAACTCACATATAAATAGAAGTTTGTTGACCTCATTTGGAACACACATCAACTCATCAATTTGATTTGAAATAGAAGAAGAAAAGTCCACACATGTGAAGGAGAAGAAGATTTTTTTTGATGAATAGCTCTCTTGTTTATGACTTTGTCCAACGTTCACTTGAGTATTCTTGCTTCTGTTCAACCGAGACTTTGATTGGTTTTGGATGTCAAAATATTCTGTGGTTTGTGGACTCTGTTTGACTAGAATTTCGCTCCTATTCTGGCTCATTGACTGAGGGTTGATCGTGAGTCAACATCTTCACTTTGACCAAAATATGTCTATGGTTCGTTGGTTGTAATTTGACCGAATTTTGGCCCTTTATGCTCAGTTACCTTAGGCCGAAATTCAACCCTTTTTGTAGCAAACTTTGACTTGGACCAACGTTAACTATTTTCTCTCTCCTTTGACTGGCTTGACTTTGGAAATATTGAGGTCAAAGATTGGAATCTTGTTTGGAATATTCTGATGTACATTTTGATGAATTGAACTCTCATAAGGAAAAATTGTGGGGTTTTGACCTGGTTGCTGACCTAAATTTTGGTGTCTCTTGTCTTATTGTTTACTGTGATCTCTATTGGTCTAACGAAGAAGTTAATGGTTGAAATTTTTCTTGTATAACTGCTTAATGATTGAATGCTCTAAAGAAATCTAATTGTATCATTGGAAGTAGTTATCAATTTGAAAAATTTTACTAGTCTTGATTGCACTAGAAAATCAACATGGTATCAGAGCTTTAGTGAAGGGAAAGAGCATTGAGATAACCTTGAAGAGCATTGAGAGCACTTTGAAGAGCATTGGGATTCTACATCTTTTGTTTTTTATTGGTCATCTTCATCATGAATTTCTTCATGAAGACAAAGAACAAGTTTGAAGGATCTACAAATTATATGGCATGGAAGACTAGGATTGACCTAGTGCTTGCAAGGAATAAAGTCTTGGGTATTGTTTTGGGAAAGTTATTGAACCAACTCATCAAGTAGGAAAGAACAAGTTTCATGAGGATGACATCTTGGCCATGGGCGTCATTGTGGAATCTATTACGGATCATTTGATTCCTTATATTGTTGATCTCAAATCTTTTAAGATGTACGATTCCCTCATTGGATTGTACACCATCAACAACATCGATCAATTTATAAGTCTAAGGGGTCACAAGTTTTTACTCATAATGAATTCTTCTTTGACTCATTTGACTCTACAAGCATGAAGAACATGCTTTGACCAAGAAATAAAATAATAATAATGAATATAATAAATATATCGATGATAAAAAATACATTTTATTACATTATGAAGATCGACACTAGTTACATTTTTCCACACTCCCTCTTTAAGTAGGGAGATTTTCATAATGACACAATAGGATACTCTCAATTTGAAATATTCATAAGGACAAGATTTAGATTGGTAAGCATCAATGATGATTTACATCATCATAGCCAGCATCGTCAAAAATAGCAAGGCCTTGACTAACAAGCTTTATCTCTCTGTTAGATTATAGCACAATTCTGGGAGGCATAAATTTGGACACCATCGCCTGTCAAGTACATATCCCACCTGGGTATTCCTAAGGTATGACCTCACAGGGCCATTTCCTAATGCAAGGAAAAGTATGTTCCCTAGACCATTCTTTACCAAGTCCATGTATCCAACTTAGGATGTTAATCCTAGTCAATCACAATACATGACTCAAGAATGTACGTCCCTAATGCTTATCCAATCCACCATTCTCCAAGCTAATGCCTTTACTAATCTTACAATTGTTAGTCCTGGCCATAGTACATGACACATGGAGAATACAGTTTCCACCCTCACTCCCTCTCAACCAGGGAGGAGATCCTCACTCCCTCTCAAACATAGAGAAATAACCTCAAGCCTAAGCTTGCCTCAAACATAACCATCCTTCTTCATAGAAAGAAACATCATCAATGCATCCACTGTCGGCTTCGTCAATGGAGAAATATTGTTGCTTCACAACTTCTTGCATCATGTCAAGAATCATAAAGCACTTCGACCTTCTTGGTTCTCTACCAATCTTCATGTAGCCCTAATCGATATCAAAATCGAATCTAACATGTCATCAAGTAGTTCATCAAACATTTTGGTTCATAACTGATTGTACCAACCGCCACTTCCTCTGCCTTTATAGTGCTCAGGAGTCTGCTATGTATCCTTCTAGGAACCCATACCGTATCTCAATCATCAATATTATGTCTTCTTTATTATCAACACTGCTAAATCAATTGATGTGTCCTCAAATCTCAAGTTGTAAGATCCCTACTATCAATTTCTGCTTCTAGCTTCGTTTGAAGTCGATATAATGTCCTTCGCATTATGTAGCTTCACATTCTTTCAAGAAATTCCATTATATTCCAAGTGGAAACATCCATCAACAGTATCAATATTAGTTCTTGTCAATGGTGTGATCGAATATTCAAACCAATCAATTGTTGGATCAAAACCTTTCAGTTGTGTTGCCATATAGTTGTAGATTGTCAACCAACCTTCTTTGGAGAATAAGTATCTTTCGACCTATGTTGCATGAAACTTCTAGGAACCCGACGTTTCGGGCTGTACTCGTACTCAAAACTCCGAAACTTGGCCAAAACTCAGTCGAAACTCGACCATCACGTAATCATCTATGAGAGTTGATATATACTTGTTTTTCCTTCTAAATTGTAATCTATGGATCTTATTCCCTTTTTCTTGCAAGATAATGTGTTATTCACTTATATATATATATATATATATATATATATTTTATATATACGTATATGACGTTTCAACCAACGTTTCCATTTTTGGGAGGTGACGTTTCTAAACATACCTGTTTTGGAAACTCCAAAACGTTTCACCGTTTCGTGCAACTTAGCTTTCGACTCTCTACCCAACTATCTAGAAGTAAAATATCTGACCAACATGTAAATTGTCTCCAAATTCCTCTGAAGATAATGTCCATAAGTCCATCTTGAATTTGGTTTGACTCCTGATTGCAAGATCTTCTATGATCATGAGACTCCCTTAGCATAATAGGAGTAGTCTCCTTTGTTGGAGATAAGAGAAACTTGAAACTAGCTTCCATGTTGCTTTTAAATGATTGTCTTCAATGTATCCTATCACATTGCCTGCTCTTCCTGTAAAATAAGCTTTACAGTGTCCCTTTGACTCTTCCATCTATTTTGTCTTGATCTTGGTCATATTGCTTGTGTTATTCTTACCTTCATTGGTATTTGAACTAAATATCATGTTGGAGAAATTCTTATAATGCTGCATAATGACCTTGACTCCTCTCAGCTATGTTCTACTAATGTCAGCTTGTAGTCCTTGCTTGCTAAATGACATGACAACTGCGTCTAAATCTTGAAGATGAAATCAACATCCTTAACTACTGTGGTGACTCTAGGATAGTGTGTAGACAACTTTTGATGACCCAATCTCTTCTAAACTATATGCTCCTTAAACTTAGACCTTCATGATTTCAAACTTGTGAATTTCAAAAGAAACTTTCATCCTTCAAATGTAACTGCAATTGCTACTCTAATTGCCATCTTCTGATAAGAAATGAAATCAAACTTGCTTGTAATCTTGGTACGTGCCAAATTCTTCAATAGTAGAGGTCCTTATTGTCTTTGGTCTTGGGGTTCTTTTCGGCTTCTTCATCTTCTGTTGCATGTGCTTCTTCTCTTTTGTTCCTTTTTTTGCCTCTATTATCCTTGGAGTTCGAGTTCTTAGTGTTGAAGAATCAAGGGCAATTAGGTGTAGTGTGATTCGTCTTGACTTGATAACAATTTGTGGAGTCTTTTTACATTTTCTTGTTAGCTTAATCTTCTTCTTCTTTTTATTAATGCATGTGCATGTACTTCATCAAACTGCTACCAAAATCATAAGAACAAGAACACAAGATGTTGGCTCTTTGCCATGGCCAAAACCTTTCTTCTCTTGAGAGGAAAACCCTTTAGTAAGTTTCTCTTATTGAAGCTTCTTATTGATCAATGCCAAACCCTAGACCCTTGACAAGAATATCCTCCAAGCACAAGTCAAGTCCTTCCTTTCTGCACTTTGTTTCCCGACACTTCATCCTCCTCCTTCCAGCTGTAAATAGACCTTGTTTATGTGAGCTCTAGAGGAGATGCTTCTCTTCTATTCTTAGAGATGTCCTTCACTTATGTAGATACCTTCCTTCTTTCAACCAAATGAGATCCTTCTTGAGATGTAGATGTAGACTGAAGTGACTGTACAGCAGCCCTAGATTCTCGCACGTGTGGCAGGTAACCTTGCAAATTAGGGTCCTTTCACCTTTGCTTGAGAGAGCCTTACCTTCACTTGAGTAGGAGGCCTTATAGGCCCTATCTTTCTAGCCCAACCAATGATGAACATGTGACTGTGACCTTACTGCTGATATAGCTGCAGACTGTCCTTCCCTTTTCTCGCACGTGTTACTGTATTTACCCTAGAAAACAGTCGTTAACCCTTTGGTGTTGACTTGTCCTTCTTCGCTGCCCTTGGAGACTCTTCTTTCATCCTTCATCTACCCTTTTCTTGCCTCCTTGCTTCACATATTTCAGAGATTGCCTTATTCACTTTATGAGGGAGCGGACAGCCTCTATATATAGAGGACTGTCCCTCCTCTAGGCCGACATTCTGTCTTTAGGCTGACTTGACAATATCTTCATTATTTTCATCGTTTTGCTTCTTTTGGAGGACGTTGCTGCATGGAGAGGATTTGCACTTGTCTTGGAGGTATTCCTTTGACCTTATACATAGTGTAACATGCCCTCTAAGGGTCTTATATAAATACATTAACCTTTTGACTTCCTAGAAGCACTTAAGCATGTGCTTGACCTACTTCAATGAGCAAGAAACTCATTGAAAAATAATATAAAAATAATATTTCTTTTCTTGAATAAATACAAATATCAAAAGTACATTTATGAAGACCGAACCTAGTTACACTTTTTTCAACACTTAGGACAATCTCTTTTTATGTGTCCAAATTCATGACAATCAAAACATTTAACCTTGGACATATCCCTGTTTCCATGAGACTTGTTGTTGTTGTATTTGTGATGAGATCCAAATCTTCCAAATTTCCCAAACTTCCTCTTTGATTTGGCAGCAAATGCTTGAGAATTTTCATTATGGGGTTCAGTATCATCTTTTGCCTTAAACCCTGTTTCTTGTAGAACACATAGAGCCCAAAGTTCCTCAAAAGATAGAGTATCTTTTCTTGCATGGATTCCACTAGCAAAACCATTCCAAGTTGAAGGAGCATTGAGTACGAAAGTGATTAATTCAGAATCAGATATGACTTCTCCAAGTTCTTGAAGTCGATCCTTTATTTTTGATACTTTCACAAAACATGAAGCCACATCTTCGTCTTTTAACATTCTTGTTCCGTAGAGTTGATTCCTTAGAGATGTCTTCTGACCTGTGGTATTGATGGAATATAGTTTGACCAAATTATCATAAACTTCTTTGGATGTGGACAGATCTGAAACAAAAGAGGTAAGATGGCCTTTAAGAGACTCAGAGAATTCTTTGATCTCTGGTTTCTTCCTTCTTGTATTTGGCCATTTTTTGAACATCATTCTTCTCTGTTACTGGAACAATGCTTCAACAAATTGGATGACTTCATTTTCTTTGAGAACTAAATCAATTCTTTTCTTCCAAGCCTTATAGTTAGAAACTCCATCAAACTTGGTACTTTCCTTGCAAATAGATGTCATTTGGCTGGGAGGATTAGGCATAGAGTATAGTAGAGTAGTTACTTGTCAAAGAAGGAGAAGTTGTTGTAAGAGTGTCTTCAAGAATGCAAATGAGTGATCGAGAACTTGATGATAAGAGCCTTCAATAATGTCCTTGAGAGAGAGATAGTTGCTATGAGGATGTCTTCAATAATAAGATCTCCAAACCTTCTTTCTTTGAAGAGATGACTGCTGCAATAGTGTCTTCAGATATGCCAACAAGTAGTGATCTTCAAGCTGCCTTCCCTTCACCTTAGCTCTGATACCATGTTGAGAAACCAAGTGCTAGAAGAAAATTATTGATTTCTCTTAACTTGATAATTATTTGTGAATGTTTGTTGGCTTCTTATTACTTATATTATCTTCTTCATCAAGTAATTATACAAATGTACAAAACATGAAGACCACAAAGAGACAAAGAATACAAGTTAGGCTCCAAGCTAGGGCAAAACCTCACAAGGGGGAAAACCCAAATCTTCTCTTATAGAATCAGATCAAAATGAGATATCCAAGACCAAGACTGCCACAAAGAACCCAAATCAGCTGTCCTCCAAGTCCTCCAACAAGTCAAAGTGAACAAAAGTCAACGTTGGTCAAACCCTTATGAAATCTAGTGAAATGCAGAAAACCTCGAACACGCAGTGGAGGCCGAATTTCGACTTTGCAATAGCCTCAAGAAACCACAGAAATTTTGCACGTGGGCAGAATTAGGGAAGAAATCATGATTTTTCTCTCCTTTGACTTTGCTCTCCCTCCTTTGACTTCAGTTGCCTCATCTTCTTGTCTTTGGCACAGAAATCGATGTGTTTGTTGATGAGTGAATGCGTCTCTAAGAGGTCCAGTTGACTCTATGACTCTATATATGCATGTCCATGAGGGTCAAATAGCTGCCTCTTAGGCTGACTTGGTCTTGTGTTGACAATTTGACTCAAAAATAAATTTCTTTTTCTTTTTCTTTCAAAAGTGAAAACGGGACTTGACTCAAATACATTTCTTGACTCGTAATAAATTCTTCTTTGACTCGACTCTATAAGCATGAAGAACATGCTTTGACGAAGAAATAAATAATAATAATGTATATAATAAATATATTAATGATAAAAATTACATTTTATTACATTATGAAGACCGACACTAGTTACATTTTTCAACAAACAGATCCTTAAACCCGATCTCTTCTTGGACAACTGCGGCTCTCCAGGGAAAATCTCTCTAGATACTCTATCAACCTTTGCTCTGATACCATGTTGAATTTTCTACAATAATGCATGGTAGAAAATTTATTCTCTGATCTGATAATTACTTCTAATTATCCTTTTTTTTTTTTTTTGTCACCGATATCATTAAGCAATTATACACAGAAACAATACATATGATAAAGATGATAAAGAGATAGCCATGCACAATAGAGACAACAAAATTTTCCTTAGGAAACGCAAACTTGGGAGAAAACTCAACAACTCTTCTTCTAGGAGAAATTCTTCTTCAGCAAGGTTTACAATAAAATGTCTAGAAATTTGTGCCAAAAACCAAGGCCAAACTTTAGCCATTTCATTCTTTTTATGCTCCCATGAGTGTCTTCTATATAAGAGATAATGAGTGAGTGAATCAATTTCAAATGAAGTGTCATATCATGTGTATATATACAAGTTGAATGGATGCATTTACCCCAAGGGACACACCTTTTGATGAACTGGGCCGACTTGTCTATTTTGAACCTACATGAAACCCAAAAATAAAATTTAATTTATTTTAATTTCCATAATTTTTCTATGCCGACTTAGGATCCCTCTTGGCATGCGGGAATACCTCCTGATGCTACACAAAAATCAACATACTGTCTCTCTTTGAATCTGCCTGTCTTCACTCATCCCAATTCACACCCTCCACCATACTCATTAATGCAGATTTGACCTTAACAAAGTGGCAGAACTTGATGAAGTGTGAGGCATATGTCATTTTAGTGGCCTTGATCAACTCCAATTTGGAGTATTTTGAATATATTGCTGGAGAGTGGAGACCAGTGGTGGTTGGTGATGACTATTATGATCTCCCTAACCTGACCTATCAGCTTCTTAATCCATGCCGTTTTAGCCCTGGTCTCTTCTAAAATCATATTTAAATTATGGATAATGCTAAGAATCCAAAAAAATATGATTATATCTACCCTCAACAATCAAACCTCCAGCTTTGCAACCAGGTGCATTATCTGTGATAACTTGCACCACATTTTCTGGGCCTACTTGCTCAAGAGCAGCAATTAAAATTTCAGCAATGAAATTACCATTTTTTACCTCACTTGAAAAATCTTATACTATCAAGAACATTGTTCCTTCTGGTGATGATTCAATGACATTGATTGATGACCTATGCTTTGTATCAGTCCATCCACCTGAAATAATGGAAACCCCCAAGCTACTCCATGAGCTTTGAATTGGTCATGGAACAATGTTAAGAAGTTGCTTCTCGTTTTGTGTTCTAAGTTCTCATAGATTGGACCTTGAGGGGCTGTGTAAAGTTCCCTCAACAAATTCTGCTAATAGGTGGACTGAACCACATTAAAAGGGATGCTGCAAGCATAAATGACCCTTGCCACTCCTGTCTTGGCTTCTTCTCTCCCTTGACTATGGAACATTTCCAGCAATCTGCTATCTTTACCAGGAGTTGGAGCTCTTGATATTTTTTCTTCAAGCTGTACCTCTCTCCTCTTCCTTGCTTCATGGACAATTTTTGGCTTACGGCTAGCATCCAAGTGAGTATTGCTACCAATACCAATATTGTTTCTTTGCTCTCTCAACTTTTGAGCATCATTATGCTCTTTGTCAAGTTTTGCCTTCACCTCTGGATTTCTGGTATGTGCACAGACATCAACACCCTTTACCTTTTCATGCAAAATGTAAGCCTCGACTCTTGTGTAAGAGCCCTTGTAGGTCTTTCCATTATCACATAAATTACATTTCCGTTCACATGAACCCCCATCACCCTTTTGCTTGAGCTTGGTAACATACTTCCAAAGAGGATTGTATTCTTGCTGCTTACTTGGCTGAGGGGCTATAGGAGCTTTATGAATGACAATTTGAGAAGCCATGAATGCCTGCAAAAAAAGTAAATAAATTTGCCACCAAATATAGGGCTGCTCACACTCTTCTTCTTGCTGCCAACAATCACCCTCTTGTTTGAAAAACACCAAAGCTTGCTCCCAATGCTTCAAAACGTAAGTAAAAGTGCTTGTTGCTGCTGTACGGAGTTCTTTTTGCTGAAGAAAGTGTGAGGAATGAAGGGCATAAAGTGTTCTATTATAGAAAAAAAGAGGCTGTTAAGGTTTCTAGAGAATTCTTGTTTTGCTTTTCCCAAATGAATGTAAAAATCAATTAATTAAGTTTATAAAGTGATTAGATGTCTTCAGAATTCATTAATTAAGTGTTTTCATGCTATCTAAGGTTCCCGTGCCTCTTGGGGCTTCAATGGGCCTGCAAACAAACAAAAATTTTCCTGAAATGCGGCTTGAATTAGCTGAAATGATTTGGAAAATGCCAGCCATACTGTATAGCATTTCCAAATTGGGAAATGTTATACAGTATGGCTGATGGCGTTTCATCCTGGTTTCTGCAATTCGGAGTGTGTCGGGGAACAAGACGCGACCAATCTAAGCATTTCCTGCAACTTAGTATTAGAGTAATATTCAAAATGTATTGCTGGAAAATTTCATTTATGTTTTCTGTTTTGCCCATTCGTACTGTTTGTCTTGCTTACAAGCATATTGGTAATTTTATGCCAGCATGAGTTTACCATTCATCGTAGGTTGAAGAATCTTATATAGTGAATTTAAAAACTTTACTGATTCGTATCAGTATCAAGTCCGAGTAAGTCTAACTAATAACTACATTATGTGGTCTTGACAGGTTGGATTAAAGTACACGGATTCAGTTGTGATCAGGTTCACTGGATGCCCTAATGGTTGTGCAAGACCGTACATGGCTGAGCTAGGCTTTGTGGGAGATGGACCGAACAGCTATCAGGTATATACTTAAATATGCTTTAGAACCTCATAGTATTTACTGTTTACTCTTACCCTATTTTTTCCACCTGTGGCTGTGCTTGTGCATGAGAGAGGGGGTGTGGACAAGTGGAAATTTGCATGTCCATTGTAAGTGTCTCCATGTCTATCTATCAAGGACATGTAAAATTAAGGAAAATGTTGATGGCATCCGCATGGTTGAAAAATACTTGTCGAGATACATAATGAGTGAAAATAGGAAAAATGCTAAGTCACATGACACGAAGACACGAGACACGGAGGACACGTAAATACGAGTATTCAATACGAAACGCAGCGACCTAGAAACAGGACACGGGGGACACGTTTTATATATATTTAAAATATATATATATATATTATACGAAATATATTTTTATCCATATTAAATGCGGTGCAGCTTTTCTAATCAAATTTAAAATATAATTACTTCTCAAAGTTCATAGTTCACTTTAAAAAAATAAATAGAATCAAAATTTAATTACTTCTCAAAGTTCATAGTTCACTTTAAAAAATAAATAGAATCAAAATTTACAACTTACAAGCACATAAGAAACTAAGTAGTAAGTACTTACTACTAATTAATCTTAATGGTTAGCAATGCATAAATTCTCAGTTCTCACTGACTTAATGGGATCGAGGTTCAACAGCTGATACAGTAGTATGTTATAGCCTTTAAGCTAAGTCACATGACACGAGGACACGTAAATACGAGTATTCAATACAAAACGCAGCGACCTGGAAACAGGACACGGGGGACAGGTTTTATATATATATATATATATATACCGAAATATAGTTTTTTATCCATATTAAATTGCAGGTTGCAGCTTATCTAATCAAATTAAAATATAATTACTTCTCAAAGTTCATAGTTCACTTTAAAAAAATAAATAGAATCAAAATTTACAACTTACAAGCACATAAGAAACTAAGTAGTAAGTACTTACTACTAATTAATCTTAATGGTTAGCAATGCATAAATTCTCAGCTCTCACTGACTTAATGGGATCAAGGTTCAACAGCTGATACAGTGATATGTTATAGCCTTTAAAAAATATAATACCCTGTCAAATATAAAGCAGCCACAACGAAATGTGAGTTTTGAAGTATGGGCACAGTGAATTTCAAATTGACATATTTCGCCAGTTAATAAAAAAACTGATGTGATACAAATTTTGAATCTCCAATGGTTGGCAGAAAAGTGTGCTACATAGAGATTTCACTGTTCAGGGAGTGCCTATTAAGACTTTTACATGATATTTGAATATCAACTGAAGCTATCGATTCCACAGATTAGGCTTGTCAATTTAGATATTTACAATGTGCATAAGAGGTTTGGATAAGCTACAAGAATGTATAACTCAGTATACAGAAAAGTTTCAAACTTCAATTTTTTACCTAAATATTAAGATTTCCAATTCGAAATTATTAAGATTCAAATTCCAAATAAAGTATGAAAAATAGATAGACAGTCTAGTCTAGGCAGTGTTTCATTTAAAACATAATTGTTTGTCTAAATTTCTTGAAATCCTTCCTAATACTCTCCTTTGAGTGTCAATTCTTTGGTTAGCACTGGAAATTTGATGGAGCCCCCTCCCTCTTTTAAGTTACGTGTCAACCCTAGGCTATTCAATGCACAATTTGCAAAGGGTATTCCAGTTACGAAATTTTAGGTTTATCAGTAAGTGGCTTTCATGGATTGCAAACACACCCAATATGAATAGTTGTTGCCCCCTTAGGAGTCAGGACCTTTACCCCAAAGGGCACTTCAGTATAACTATTTCTATCACACCCTCACTTGATTTTTTCAATGGATTTCATCACTGTTTGTTAAGACAATTTGAAGGCCCAATTACAATTTAGGTTCATGCAAGGATTACTAGAGTCTCAAGATCATTCTTTTTTATTTTCATCTTTTTAGTATTAACTTGTGAGTTTTCAACTGATGTAACATATCACTTTCGGATTTCCATTTTAGAAGAGAGGCTAATTTGCCGGAGTTTCAAATTTAGAGATTATTTCAGGTAAATCTAGTGACTGCAATCTTGATGAAATCAGACGTGCATACAGCTTGCTTGAACTGCAATTAATTAACATTCAATTCTGATGAAATTAGACTTCAAATAGCTCCAGACTTCAAATATAATGCTAACTTCAAAGACAAACACCCTGCTTGCAGCGCCAGACGACAGCTGGACGAAAATAACCCGGAATAGACCAACGCGTGGGCTTTAAATTTTTTTTTTTTTTCGCAATACGTATTCAACATGTCGAAATACGTTAGGGCAACGTATTCTACAAACCAAATACACGTATTCGAAATTTAGGACACGACGGAAAACGTAGAATACGTATTCAAGTTTTCATGACACGTTGAAAATCGTATTCGACATGTATTAGGGCCGTTTTTGTGTCCAATACGTCAAATACGGGACACGGGAACCTGGGGGACATGTCCTGTGACTTAGGAAAAATGGAATAGTGTTAAATTGGCAACTAGGGCCAAACTCCATGTGGGTCAGCTTATTTATGTCAGCGGATATTTTTATTGGATCCCTCTCATCGAGAGGTGTAGGATTGATCCAAAGATCATCCGATTCCAATAAGTATTTATGGAGATATGAATTTATTTTGTTTATATAATTATTATCAAGCCGACCAGCTACTTGAGTAGGCTAAGAAGCCCAATAGACGTGTCTATTCATCATCTACGTTTTAGTATAAATTGGTGAGGATTTGAAGTCATTTGAACACACATTCTTGGTGTGATCTCCTCCTCTCCACGTCTTGGGTTTTTGGTGTAGGAGAGAGACACCAAGGGTTAAACGCTGGCCTACAAGTGAAGCCCTAAATTACAGTCATGGAAGGAGGTTAAACGAAGCCTTATCTACTGGCCTTATTCCACTCATACACTGGAAAGAACACAGCTCTAATGATGTCCTAAATTACAGTCATGGAGAAGCCCTAGACGCAGTGAAGGAAGGAGCCTAATTGAGACCTATATGCTGTCCTAAAAGGGTTCTAACCACTGTACAGAAGAGCCCTAATCCGCTGATCAAAGGAGTCTCCTTATACGCAGTCAAAGAAGTTATCTAGCCACAAGTAAAGGAGATGCCTAGCCACAGGTTGATAAGAGATCTATCAGCTGTCTTAGGGAACATCTATATGCTACAAAAGAAGTCCTAAAGAACCCTATCTGCTGTCCAAGGAGGGACCCTAATCTGCTGTCAAGCTGCTGTAAAGTGCAGCCATAATCCGCAGTATATGGAGGACAATGAAGCCCTAGCCACAGCAAAGCAGTTATACTACAGCGTGAAGGATCCGTGTTAATGCCACGTAGCTGTAGGTGACAGCGTGGTAAAATCCAAGGCTGTTTATGAAAAGAAGCAGTCTTGACACCAGATCTCGGTGGTTCTTTTGTAGTTGCTTAAGCATATTGGAAAGCAGTATGAAGATGATCCAAGTAATGTATCTATTGCATAATAGAAACAATGATCTGAACTACAAGAAGTCTATGTCTTAACATTCAGATCTGTATAGGCATATCACATGGCCTCGGCATACTTGTAAGGATCTCAGTTGGATGAAGATCTCGGATGAAGGGACTGTGTTATCTCACACAACAGTCCCGATATATAGATTTCGGTGAAATCCTTATGGCAGTACAAACATCTTGTACAGCAGCGACATGGAGTATTAAATGATGTTCCAATATGCAGTAATGAAAGAAACAGTGATCACCTCAGTAAAGAGTGTCAATCTCATCAAAGAAACTAGGATCATAATCATACAGTACAGTAAGGTACAGTTATGATCATCACAGTGACAGGTGCAACTGATGATGAAAGATGTATGGACAGCATGAAGTAGATCAGGGGCAGCAAATGGACGAGATGCAGAACGATGATAGGCGAAGGAGTCACCTTGAGAATCAGTTGAAGCAGAATGTCTTCAACTGATCTCATCATAATACGAAATGATCTATGCTAGATCTAGATAAGTCAAAGTATTGACTTCTGTTGTAAATGTACTCTCTCTCTCTCTGCTGAACTTTGAAGATAAAAGAAGATTTGATCAAAGGGTTTCCCCACACATTGTGGGGTTTGTCCCTGGCTCGCGCCATATCTTGTGTCCTCTTGTCTTGGCTTGTCTTTTGCGTTTTGTATTTATGTTCTATCTGCAGTTTATCGTAATGCTGATGTGATTGCTAACTGTGAAAAAATAAATAAATTGCTCTAGCATAGAACATACCTAAACTTAACATGGTATCAGAGCTGAGGTGAAGACAATACCCAAGCAAGAGTGAAAGAGCAATCACCGAAGACAGTTGGGACAAGACAGAAGGATCAATGGGTTCCTCATAATTCACCTAGGGTGAAGTTAAAGCAGAGAATGTTATCAGAATGGTGCAACGGAAGATTCTGATGGTCCATCTTAAGATCACTCCATTGGGAAGTTCAGATCTAAGGGTGGAAGGAAAGGCAGATGCCTTATTGAAATAAGTTCGGCCGTTATGCGAACGAGTGTCCGAATGGCAGAGACATCTCTTGATGAAGATAACAATCATTCTTGGGACATCTTCAATGATTAAAGGAATAACTGGTAATGCAGGTCATCAAGGAAATGGTCGACTCTTCCACAAAAGCAAGAAACCCCTGAATCTCTTTTATGTACCTGATCGCAAGAAGAACCCGATGACCATCTTGGAAATGGAAATCTAAGGTTACAGAATGGCACTTATCAATGGAAAGGTACGTGTTTGAAAATATATCTTGTTAAGATGTTTTGAGTTCTGGGTTGCAGGAAGTCCACTGGGGACCATGTCCGTTGACTCAGCACCGGAGGTCTGTGAGTCAGATGGTGACTAGGATGCCTGAATTCAAAAGGAAGCATGAAGGTACATGTCTAAAATGTACCGAAGCAAAATATTATAAGGGGACCATTCCCCTCATGCTGCAGGTCCACAGGCTTGGAACAACCCGAGGAGTTTAAGACTCATGATCGGGAATCTCATGTATACAGGTGGAAGAAAGCCCTCTATGGCTTGAAGCAAAACACCTCAGGCATAGTATGAGAGG